>JAAGAY010002693.1:0-50456 GCA_011801015.1 Ardeotis arabs | reverse complement strand
TAATTCCCAGGCACAGAAGGAGAACTTCAGAGATAAATATGTTTCCGGCTCACCTAAATCAAAGCTGACCCTGCGGTTGAAGTTGGTGATAAAAAAAAAAAAAGGAAAGAAAGACAGAAACAAAAAAAACCTGTTCCCCTTCACTATAAGCGGAAAAGAAACTTCAGCAAAGATAGTGCAAAAAAGGAAAGAAAAAGATTGCTCACCCTCGACCGGCTCTTTTAGGATCTTATCATTAATATAACATTTGACAGACAGCCGTCTCAAGCGTGAACCAGCCATGCCTCCTCTTTAAAAGTCTTTTTGCTTAGCCAAGCTTAAAAAACCTTATTTTCAAGCATAAATTCAGTAAAAAGTCACAAAGATGCAGCATGCAGCCAGACTATATAGGGTGTTAAAGTACAATCTTTCCTTACGCTTACATCTGTGATTCGTGCCCAAGGCTGGATCCAAAGTCACTGAAAGCACCAGCTGTCCATCTGCAAGAAGAGAGGTTGCTGACAAAAAATCAGAATAACGTCCTTGCTAATGGGATTGCACAGATCCTACAGCCAGGAAGGACACCCAGGTGATGTTCTGGTTTATGCATCCCTCCTCAGGTTCTGGCAGAGACACTTCCATAGAATTTATTCCCTGTTCTGTCCAACTGGAACCCCACTAGAAAATTTGAAAGACAGAGAAAATTCTTTTTTTCAGGGAAGGAAACCCTTTAGTTATGTTGGAGACATTCTACCCAAAATAGATTCAATTCATACAGCTGCTCAAATGCAATAATTGCATTTTGTATTGTTTGCATTAGTCTCTATTATTTATTACACTCGTAGAGAAACAAGTTAAAAGAAAATTATTCAGGTCAAACTCAAACACTTAAAAATAAGAAAATGCCAGGAGTTGAGATACTCGTGGAGAAGTATTAGCCTCCTGCTGTTTATACATTATGGTAGATTTCTTAATTATATAATCACTTTTTTTTTTTTTCCAGAGAAGCTCATTCAGCACATGGAGGCAGATTAGTGCTGTTCAGTGCTTCCCTTTATCTCCCTACCTGATGCACAGCACACAAACTGGCTTTGAGACTGAATGATTCATTTCCTGATGGACCTTTCAGTAGCACTTACTACTGAAATATCAGTATTGTAAAATGATAACTTATGCTTGCAGGCTTCATGAAGGCAAATGACAGCATTATTGCCACTTTGACAGAATTTTTTAACACAAAACCACAACAAATTTATCCTTCATTTTACTCCCAGAAATGACTGAGGCAGTCAGCTGAGGTCACACGTTCCAGGACAAACAGATACAGTTTGGTAGAACTGCAACCAACTGAAGGATGTCTCGTAATAGGAAGCACTGGGTAACCTGCCTCACAAACAGTGCAACTGGCTCCATTTGCTATTTTGTGCAGGAAATGTACGCTTCCTCTTGAAAAAAACCCAAAACGATAATGGTCATGCCCTTTCCTCCTGCCCCAAAGAATTTACGGTCTAACTCAGACAAATAAAATACATAGTTTATTAGAAGTCAGGGAGACATTATTCATCATAGCAACAGTATAATAGACTTAGTTTTAAAGAAGGAATTTAAGATATCTGTCATATTTGGCGTATGCAAGAATGTATATATGCCTTATGCAAACACTGCTGGATTAAATGTAAGTTTTTTGGTGAAGGCTGAATCTGGCCCAGAGATTCTGTCAGAACAGATAATGGATACGAACATGATGGGGAGATGTCAGGTGAAATACACTTTGGGGAAAGTAGCCAAATTTATTTGCAGTTGTTATGCATTAATAGCCTTGTGTAAGTTGAAAAAGAACTTCACAGGGACAAATAGGATATATCTTCTTTATTCTGTAATATGGGTTTGAAAGGGCAGATCCAGTACTGTTGCCTTAGGGGAATGAATTACAACAGACCAAATAAAATAGATACTTCCAATTACCCTATGTTTGTATAGTTTGTATTTTAAAAATATCTACTCCCTTTATATGCAGAACATTTCCATAAACTGCACTAAAATTCTCAGCTGGTACTCTCTCATCTCATTTTATACCCAAGACAGTTATGGCAGGTGAGCAGAAGTCTGGCGTCCAGTGTCAGAAGTTAGTGTCACAGCCATTACTAGCAAGACCTGACACTGAAATTGCTTTGCCTTTACAGGAACAGAACACTTTCCGCTGCTATAGGACTGGCCATTTGCAAATTTTGACTCCAAGGTTTGGCTTTCCATTTGGTCTGTGTACATGCACATGGTGGGTTTTTTGTCTTCCCAGTTGTGCACAGCCAGCAACCTTGGCTCCTACATGGGTGGGCAGAGCCAAACTTCTCTGGTCCCCTGTGCCCCACACCGGGAGGGGAATCTTCTCTGCTTCCAGCTCACCTATTTTGTGTGGATGTAGGAAGGTTCCTTTGGCTATCTCATTGCTCTGACCAAGATGAGTCGCACTGAAACCAAGGGAATTAAGGTGCTCAGACCCCCAGGAGGCCTCACTTGGCATGGTCAAGCCTCTATTTCCTCACTGCCCGCTTAAGGAAAAAGGCTGAAGGCTGACCGTGCACATAGACTGCACTATTCCTTTATCTGAAAAAGAGAGCAAAATACATTGAATATTTTCTCCCTTTGCCACACACACACACACCAAGCAACATGGATTTACATGAGCCTGCGCCGCACAACTCAGCCAAGCACATTAAGCTATCAGCACATCATCAAACCATCACCGACGCTTCCTGCCGCCTTCTCCCCGCTCCTTGTTATTTACCCTCTGCCAGGCGGCGGCAACCACAAGCTGCAGCTTAACAGCTTGCACTACACTGAAAAGAAACCCCTGCACAAAGACATGTAACCGCAAAATTATGTCACTCAGTAGCAATTAGCTTTGTTTTCAATATACACAAACGTTGGGGCTGGGGAGGAATTAAAACGTAACAGCAATTGTGCGGGGAAGCAGGTGAGTGACTTTGTGGCTTATGGGGGATCTGTTACTTCTCTTGGGATGGATAAAGTCCATATTTCACGGAAGCCATTGCAAGTCAAAACACTGGCGTACAGGGAAAACTAGTGATTTCTATCTGATCTGAAACCACAGAACAAACAGGAACAACGTTGCAGACTTTTGCCCTCGTGCAGTGACTGACACGATTTTTTGAACAGCTATTACATGTCTGAAAATTGACATATTACTGGTAGCACACAAAAGGCAGCCTCTTTCAATAGCTGTTACTCAGCAATCAGTGTCCAACCCTTAATGTTTTCTTTTGTTGAAAAAAAAAATCACAAAAACTAAAGTAAACCACAATCTGGTTCTGTGCCAACAATATTAACCAGCTTCTTTTAGAGCCTTTGAAGTTAGCAGGGGGCATCCAATCTTGTGGTGCAAGTAAAGAATGATACTTTAAGCGATTCCTTTTCATCCCTTTAACTTAATGAAAGATTAATAGCCTTGTTATTTTTGTTTCTGCTTTATTTTCTATATTCGGGGGGAGGGAGAATTTTTGGCACTTGTTGAAACTGAAACGCTGCCTATAATGATTTTATGGATCAGTGAAGCACGGAGTTGTTTGGGTGTTGGGGTTTTTTTTTTGCTCTGTCTGTGAATCCTGTTTAACAATGCAAGGCACAAACAAAGTTACATAGTGTAAGTCCAAAAAATAGCCGTGCACACACTTTTGGGAAGTAGGTGGAAGGAGGTGGAAGGAAGCTTTTAGAGTGCACAGAGCTTAAAAGAAAAAGTAGTGGGGGGGGGCTTAGCAAATCTTTTAAGTCAAAGAGCTGCGGATTAGTTATAAAAATGTAATCCACTTCCTAGCTGAAGAAAGCAGCTTTATGTCGCTGCTGGCTGTGAAGATACAATGTGGGTTTTATAACCACCATTTATTTATATATTTCCAACCAAAGCCAACAAGGCAGCACTCCTGGCTTGTCACTGCCATTCAGGGCGTAGGAGATAGGCAGCTTTTATTTTGTCTTTCTGTTTTCATTGCATATCCCTTTTGGGGGGTGAAGAGGGACCACAGGTCTCACAAACATCTCCTAAAAATATTATTGCAGCCATCTATTCCCTCTGCTTCTATATTCATATTTTCTGGGCTGCATTATCTAGTTACGTGTTACCACGTGTGCGACCCCATATAAAGAATGTGGTGAAGCATGGTGTAATATTGTCTGACCCACAAGAGTTTCCTTTTGCCAGCTGAGGATGTGGCCAGACACCTCCCCTGAGCTTGCACAGCAATTGGATATGGAAGTGCAGTTACTATTTTTAGTATTGTACCTCAGACATTTGATTTTGAGCACGGGTAGGATGAACACGATATGGCCCACGATAACTGAGAGAGACACCTAACAGTGCTCTAAATAAACCCATCATAACCACTACTTACAATGTGTTTTCTAACTTTGGGTCTTGTATTCAAAAGCTCTTTACACATAATAAACCTAGGGTAGAGTGTGCACATTCACTCCAGCTTAAGCAAATCAGAAGAAGAATAGGTATTTTTTCTTTAATTTTATGAAAGCAAAGTCATTAGAGTTTCACTTCCACCACCAAGATCAAGGCAGCTTTACCCTGAGAAGACCTTTACCATAATATATTTATATGTTTTACATAGTATAAATTAGAGTAATATAATTATAGTATAATATATTTATTTGTGATATATTAAATTATTATATTCAATAAATTACTCTCTCAGAATCATATAGAGATTTGTGATAGAGCCAGGACCTTATTCCAGTTTTCTCATTTCCTAATCCAGGGTTTTATCCATTTATCCAGCATAAAGTTTCATTCAGAACTTCACATTAGCATTACAGTTAATGAGGTACTGCAGCATCTTATAGCCAATATTTACAACAGTGCGAATTTTGTTATAATTCTTTGATGACCTGTTTTTCCTCAGATTTCCTGTTTAACCTGGTACTAAATTTTGCATGTGATGTCCACTCCGATTCTTCAGGTAATTGCAAAAAAGAGTGAATCAAGTACATGAATACAATTACTACAAGCAGTGAGGGAACTCCTTTCATCATAGATTGTCCCTCAGTGTCTGACAGAGAAAAAGGACGGGACCCAGTGTTTCGAACGGGGAGAAGTAGTAAGCATTGCGATGTATGTTAGCAAAGAGATTGCAAAAATGCAGTAGTGGATATCCTGTGCACAACTTAACTGAGTTTGCAATCCCAGTTCTTTATGTGAGCTAGCCCTAAGGTTGGCAATTCCACTGAGCCAGCCTACCTCCCTGACATGTAACTGTCCTGACAGGCAGAGTATTACATGCTTTAAAAGTTGTCTTCATCAGAATGCAGAGGAAAGATGGTCCCAACGTACAAAATAAAACACATCACGGCTCTTGATAACTAGTCTGTTTCAAATGAGAAATCACAGTAGTGTAATACTGTAAAAATTAAACAGAATTTTTCTGCTATTATACCAAACAGCCTACTTAATAAATGGGTAATGAAAAAGAATAATTTATTACAGCTTGTGAATTTTGACAGTTCTAAAAAGATGTTCTTAGAGTTTCCCCAAAGGGAGAAGAAGGATGTTTCTTCCTTAACACACTGGTGTTAGATGTAATTTCTCTGTCTGTAGAATTTTGCTCCTGCCTGGTAGAAGGGATTAGATTTTTTTTTCTTACATCATAACCTATTTTAGGCAATTATAATCTATGAGTAATAAATCATTTTCATTCACCTCTCATGGGGAGAGAAAAGATGTGAGAAAACGTTCTGGAGTTTTAATTTATATCAATGTTTGCATTACTATTAAATGAATTAAATGGGTTCTACAAATGTTCTCTCATAGAGCTGCAATAAATTATGGAGCATCTCAACCTAAGACATTTAATTGTCTCGTTTTGTTTTGTTTTGTTTATTTTTTAAACTGGATAGCACAAACAATTATAAAACACACCGAAAAACTCCAAAGGCTCTTGGGTATTGCAATGTAGGACATCATTTCAATCATTATAAACATTGCATATCCATTTGAATTGCAGGAATTTGCAGAAACCCAGATTCTGCCACGGAAGCGGTATAACCTCTGCAAGTATTGACACCAGTATAAGTGGTTACAAGGGAGATAATTCCTAAAATGAAACACTGACCCTGGCAAAATCAATTGGGATTTTTCATCCATGGTTTATTCATACCTTGTCTTACGATGGCACGGCTCAATTAGTACGAAGGTGTATCTTTTAAAAGGCAAGAGAAAATAGCTAAACTAAACAGATGAAGGTAGAAGTGGGGTAAAACATACATTAAAGGGAATAAATATTTGAATGTACATTTCACATTTTCTTGTTGGGCTTTTGAAGGAACCTAGAACACACGTACAGGGATTCCGTAAGAGCTCCAGAATTTTACTTAGAACACATTGAAAACAATGGGACTCACCTTATCAGACAGATCATCTGTGCTGTCTTCTCCTTCTGACTAAGGCCAACAAGAGATATTTCCTAGCAAATTACAAGAAATCACATGCCGAACAGAACTGGTATTATTTGCTGATAGAAGATTTCCAACTTCATTCACATGAAGCAAACCCTTTTACAGTTTTTTTTATTTCAACCTATTTAACAGAACATTAGAGATTTTTGTTCACTTCCACTTAGTCCCTCAAAGTTTTTACTGTCATTTATGTGTCTATTCCAAGGGGTAATTCTTCTTGCAGTATAGCAAAGTGTTTTACTTCCCTTCATTTACTCTCTTTCTAATACATTAGAAATTCTATTTTGCCCTCACTAAACCATGTAATACAAATCTAATATTTTTACATTATCAATAGGCCAAATAAGCCAATGAACGTATGTTAAGGAGTGAGAACCTAGCACTTAAGTCTTTATACTAAAAAGATCTGTCCTATTTATGTCCATTTTTACCCTTTGAAATGATTAGTCTTTGAAGAAGGAACAATTTGACAGAGGATGAAACTGCTAGCCGCAGAAGTATTTCCTTAGTTCCATTTGCAGTCTCTGTACAAAACATGCTATTTCTTCAACGTTTCAGAACTGCTTTGCACCAGACTGTCGTCACTATATAACATGATTACTTTTGAACAGCTGAACAGTTTCTCTTCAAGTCTTTCTTGGCATGTGACTTTATTGAAGGTTTTACTTTGCTGGTTTATTGGATTTTCTTTCACTGCAACACAAATCTTTATACTGAACATGTTTTGTACAGGAAAGTAAAATAATTCAATTTCAGAACAACCATTTTAAATGTTTGGTCTGATGCAGAAGAGCTATTGAATCATTCTAGAATTTACATGTACACTAACATAAAGCAAAACCCATTGTAAAGCTTATCACACATAATTACACTGATATTCATGATTTTACATTTCAGATCTAAGTTTATAAAGGATCAATATGAATTAGCAAAGTAAAAAAAAAACCAAAAACAAATAACTGAGAGCAAGGGACTAACTTTTCACTGCTTTGCAACAGGAGAAGTTAGCCCACATGGAGCCCGGTGCTGCTGAAGCTACTCACCTTCGAGTATCCAAGCAAATTTTTCAAAGTTGCTTAGATATTTCTACCACACATTTCAATGTGCAATGTTTTCCGAGTGACTTTAGTGAAAGGGTCCAAAGAAAACCCTTAGGAAGACCCAGATGTTCAAGGAAGCCCTCCTATTAAGGAACTCCTGCAATTGAGACTTAATTGAACACTGGTTCCAGTTTTTGTCACATTGCACTAGTTTGGGATTTGCACTTTGCTATTTATAGGATAAGCGTTTAAAAAAAAAAAACAAACCACTTTTTCCATGGACCATCATGGGGGCTACTGGAATCCGAATGAAGCACAGATAGAACTATTTGTCATTAATTATTGCAGTTTATTATGTCCCTGATATGCAAAGGGAAAGCCTTGATGAAGAAAGGTTCTGCTGTTGAGGTTAAGTAGGCAACTGCCCTTCAAAATGGCATTTGTTTCAGAAATTTTCATTCTCTTATTGATAACTCCTATATAGCTGTTCCCCCCAAATAATCTAAACAAAATTCCTCTGATCCTGAGTAATATTAGTCAACAGAGGCAAAACAGTTAATGTACTTTATAGTATTATGTGAATCTGTGCAGAACAGGATATTTGCATTGTAGAGCTGTTGACAAAAGACTGATACTGTTCAGGCAACCATGGCCCACATATCAGGCTTTTGTGGTTCCACTCCATCAGAATAAGCATCTAGGAAAGCTTGATAGAGGGAACTCGATTGCTCTCTCTACACAGATAAATAATTCTTATTTCCTGAGTTTGAAAATCAAGCAAGGGTATCTTGTTTCGGGATGCATTCACGAACCC
The DNA here is from genome assembly GCA_011801015.1 of Ardeotis arabs. Lineage (NCBI taxonomy): Eukaryota > Metazoa > Chordata > Aves > Otidiformes > Otididae > Ardeotis > Ardeotis arabs. The sequence continues at coordinate 42,149 of JAAGAY010002693.1, read as the reverse complement.
TACTGCAAGTACTGTAACAAAACTTTCTCCATGCTGGCCAGAATTTAGGGTGCATTCCATTTTCAAGAGTTGATTCTATAAAACTTAAATGTCAAAATACCATCATAACAGTAAGCAAGACTTAGACCAGATTTTCCAAGCTTAAAACATTGAGTTGGTACAATTTTGATGTAAATTATTTACCAGATTTACAGATTGACCTGCTGAAAACCTGGGCACAGCTTTAATCCATGACACAGCCTCCTGAAAACTGGGCCTGGGGGAATGCAAGGAGGAGCCATCTCTGCTAGCCCTCCTGCCCCTTCAGACCAGAACTCCTCGCTGTTTTTTGGTCTCCTTCTAGCACAGATCACATTTAACACGGCAATCTCTTTCTGCAGTATTTTTTTGTCATTAGTGCCTTGCGTAAAGATATCATTAGTTTAGACCAGTAAACTCCAGTAACGAAATTTGCCTGGTATGCCCTTTCAACATTAATATCCATATTTTATAGATGGGCAAACAGAGGCAGAGGGGTTACAGGATTTCCATAAAGGCTAAGCCAATGTCTGTCTGGAATCAGAAAATTCCCTAGTGCCAGCAGTTATCTCATTCTGTGAATGAAATACGCACCAGCACTGACGTGTGATGCCTTTATGGACATATTGTTAGGATGACTTTTACCCAACACATGCAATGCATTTTAAAAACACACTTAATTTTATTTGAAAGTTAAGCATTTGTTTTGCACTTGCTGAATCTGGCCCAAATGAATGAAGACAGATTACATTCTAAACCTCTCTTCCATTCATTGTTAATGTACAAGTGCAATGCACTCTTCTTCCAGTTTCAGAGTAACAGATATAGTCATTTGGATCTACGGCAAACATCTGTAAACAGAAAAGCCAGAGAGCTGGTGGGTTGTGGGTTTTTTTGCTGGTTAGTTTAACAAAATGTGGAGCTGCCTTGTAGATGTACATTCCCAAAGCTGGCAATGGCATTTGGTTCCATTTCAATGTCACATTAGTAGGATGTACCTCTTCAGCGGGTTATTTTTTACTGGCAAATTGAGGGGGAGGAGAGGAGACCTAAGGATTTTGAAGCAAACAAGCAAAAATATAAGATATCAGAAAAAAAAAAACAGTGATACCAAGGATATAAGGACATAACTATGTACCATATGTTTGAATTAGGAGCAGCTGATCCACATCCAGGCAGATTCATGGAGCCATCATGAATGTTCTTAATAATGCAATTCCATCCAGACTGTGTTATTAGTTCAGTAGCGATTTTACCCCCAGAGCATCTGCAGACTTTGATTTGCATCCAGGGAATAGCTTAACAGCTGGAAAATTTTAGAAGCTGGATGGGAATTTTGTGTTATGCAATTCTCACATCTTGATGAATAAGGGAGTTAGGCATGTGACTTTAGTTAGTACTGGTGGAAGCTACCCTTGCATTGGTGTGTATGGAAAGGAGAAAGCGCCCTCCAGATCTTAACGTGTGCTAGCTTGAGCCTGTTATCTATGTGTGTGCTACAAAGAACAGTAATGAGTTCAGTACTGGTATGAAGTCTCATGAAATAGTCTAAGATTTTTAAGCACGCATGCAATTTAGGCATCAACAGAATTAAATAGAAACTGCTTATTGCAGCCAATATTGGTAGCAACATTTAACAAAGCTGCCTTAACTGCCTCTACTGTTCATTGTTAATTGTTTGAGCTGAAATATTAATTGCTGAGTATCTGATTATGGCCATTAAATGTTTCTGTCTATTATAAGGATGGACTTACGGAAAAAAAAAAAGTTGTTTTGCTCAAAAAAAAGTCTGTTTTTTTTTTTCTGAGAAGGTTGTATTACTTCAGGTTTTATGCTACACATTTGAAGGAGGGACATACATTTTTGAAGGAAGGACATCCTTTTTTATCAAGAATACAAAATTGTCAGTTCAATGGGAATGTCACTGAGTGCTAACTGTCAAAAACCCTATATGTGCAAATATTTAATTTGGAAATTAAGATCTCCACAGAGCTTATAGATACATTAAATTATCAAAGAAACTGAGAAGAATTTTTTGGGACTAATCTTTCCTAGTTAGTAGGACCACTGTGGTGGCAGGCACTAGGAATCAACATGGAGACAATCCTTACTGTAACCTCTGTGCTTCTTCAGAGGCCTGCCTGAATTCCATCTAACAGGACAGAGGAGAAAAGATGAAAATTGCTAAGGTAATAAGAAATTATGACCTTAATTGTGACACTTTCTAACTTCTGAAGGTTTAACTTTTCCACTAGAACATTCTTTTAATTCATTAGCTTATTATTGGGAGTAGCTGTGGTTGAGAAGCTGTATTGCACAATAAGGATGCTCACCTATGGCTTGTTCAAAAGTGGACACATCCCTGTCAATTTTAATTCTTTGAGAACTTGGCCTAATGCTGATCAATTACCTTTACTGTGAGATGAGCCATTTGTATAAGATGTTGACAGAAAATGAGTTTGTCTGGAGAAAAAAAGCCCTTCTGTATTCAATCTACGTTATAAACAAAAGTATGCATGATTTTTTGATAGCTCTGTCTTTATCGCGCACTGTAAGTTTTAAGTGTCACGATGTCTCCAGCTCTAACCCACCCATTTAGGATAATAGCCTGTTTGTCACTGTGTCTTTGCCACCTCTCCACTGAGCTGACGAAGTAGTTCCCTACACAGCTTCAGGCCAATTAGCCAAGAGACATTAGGCTGGTTACATAGGGAGCTGAGGCTGTCTGCCTGGAACAGATATTGCCTGTAGAATGAATAGTCCCACAAAACACTGCCAGCATAATGGTAGGGTGCAGCTTACACTGCATAAGATTTTGAATGGGTATAGTTGTATCAGGGAACTACTTATGAGGACTACGTATGACCAGAGGACCACTTATGACTTGTAGGTCTTGCATATGACATGAGGATCCACAAAGAGGACAACTGCAGATCTTAATTTGCTTGTCTCTAGCAAGAGATTTGAAAAACCCTGCGCATTCTATATCCTGTCCCGCTCTATAAATTTCTGACATGGGTCTTCAATTAGCACTAATTATGTATTCAAAGGAAGAGTAAGGATGTTCCTGTTTTTCTAGAGGGGGTGAAAAATCATGTTTCTCTGAGCTTAGCTTTAATATCTCTGCACCCTCATTCTCTATTTCAAAAGCAAAGCTGATGCCATGAGGCACTGCAGGGATTTGGAAAATATGCTTTGCTTTTGAAACAGAAGCTTCAAATCCACTTTAAATCCCATATAAAAGTTAGTCCAAGAAAGTCAATGAATGGATCATGATCAAAGTCCCTTTATTGAATTTTCTAACAGCTTCCAACAAAATATGTTTTAAAAGGAACTGACTGCATCAAGTGCTTTCCAGAAAGCTGAAATGATAGCTCTCCATCCTTGGTAGCTGAGAGAAGTAAGAGATGAAACCTCAGTGCCTACCATAGTATATGGATTGGTTTTTTATGAGTTGCCAAACAGTTCTGTATTCCAAAATATTCTGTGGGAAATTTATCATTTCAACTTTCAACAAAGAAATGGAAACATTGTGTTTCTTAAGGACAACTGGCAACCAAAAATACTCACAATGCGCAGTACAGCATTCTGGGAGTACCTTTGACTTACCTCTGCCATGCTATCGCTAAGCAACACTTCGCTCATGAAGAAACATACTGGTCCTTAAATTTACTGAATCTAATTTCATTTTACATGTGATCCCTCATTGCTTCTTTCCTTCTGCACAGGAGGGCACAGTTAATACAAAATGCTTAGAATGATCAGGATGGAGCATTGAACAACTAGTTTGCTCCACGGTGATTGCTCAAGGTACAAAGCAAAGGAGAATCAACTGTGATGCTACAAGTAGCCAAATGGATAGCTGGTTACTGAGCAACTATTTTAGTCTAAAATCTTACTGAAAAGCCTTAGGATAAAATAATTCTGTGGTATGTGTCTTTGTGAGCCATTCGTAAAATCATAGGATAGTTTGGGTTGGAAGGGACCTTTAAAGGTCATCTAGTCCAACCACCATTCAACAGGGTTCTGTACCTTTTACAGAACTCTACAGGACAGCTGAAAAAAAACACCAAACAAATAAAAAGCCCAAATAAAAGTTTTCAGCTGTTGAATTCTGCAGATTCAAGTCCAATGACAGAATATTAGTTTCACACCTATTTTTCCAGGACTTGTTAATTGCAAAGAAAAAAGGATTTATTCCTGAAAGTTTCCATGCAGAGAGCGATAAATTTAAACTGGAATTGGGTTCATGAAAGGCTTGTGGAATCAGATACATTTTGTTTAATACTTGTAGTTTCATGAGGTTTATTTATTTAGTAGTAGACTTGCACATGGCTGATTATAGTGGTTTCTTTTTTTATTGTCTTTGTATTGACATGGGAAGGGGAAAATTTTTGTGTTCTGCATACAACTGATCCTATGAGTAACGAGGCAAAACACTGTAGTCTGCTAAAGAGGTGCTTATCAGTAAGCCTCAGGAAACAATTCCAAAAACTGCTGTCATGACAGCATTGCTAAAGTCATTACAACCTAAACCACCTCAGAAGATAGAGCCAAAGGTTAAAGCAATGGTGGGGAATACATAGACATCACTGTAAAATGACAGATATTTAAATTTACCTGTACAGAAACTGAAAACGGTAAGATAAAAGCGAGAAAGATAGTTGAGCTTATTCCTTATAAGGCCCATCCCAAGACATTGGATTGAGAAATTCAAGGTCCAAGGAGGGTTTTCCAGCATCTGGAATCTGGCTGTGGGTCTCTCTGTAAAGCTGCTCCCTGCAGCTCCCACTGTAACAGAAATCTGTGAGTTGCCTGTCAAATGGGTTTTCAATTATTTTTTGTACTGTAACTATGAATGCAAATACTGATACAGTTCTTCATATGGAGTTGTACTACCTTGAATAATGTTTTTGTAGCATTCAACAGGACTCTTCGTAACGCTAACCAATAACAGCAAGGGTGCCAGAATCCAGCCTTTAATCTTTTGCTAACTGAGTCATTGCTGAGGTGAATAATTTACTACGAGGACAGAAAGTTGAGTAATGATAGAAGGAATTTGCTGAATTATGATTTCTAGTTCCTTTCTACAAGTCTCTGCCAATAAAAATTCTAAATGCTGAGTTAGACAAAGTTAGGTTCAATTTATTGTTTCAAGCCTGTTGTGCCCACAGCATTTTCCTGCATTTAAATCCCAAACTAGGAACTGTACTGCACAACAAATCTCATAATAAGCATTCACAAAAAAAAAAATTGCCTTCAGAAGGAATGGCCCATTGTATGTGAAACTTTCCCTGTGTCTGTGGCTTCACAGGGAATTGAAAATATTTCTCGCCTCTTAACTAGCACTTGACGTTTCTTGGTGTTTAACAATAATGCCTCAGTTTCTCTGAATGTTGTGTATCTGTTCCCTAAAGAGATCAGAAAACAGATAATTCTGTTTGTGAAGTGCAGCATTGTGCTAAAATGGAAGATGTTGTGGAAATGTGAGACATTTCTAGATTCAGGGACAAGCTACTTGATTGCTGGGCTCAGGTGTACCTCCGTTGTTTTGTCTTGGGCAGTGTGGCCCCCCGTGTACAACGTAACACCTAGAGCAAAGGTATGGGAGTTGGAGGGGCAGCTGGATACCAGCGACAAAGAGAGAAGTGTGATGGGGAAGAAAGGCTGGTTAAGGGAAAATGTTCATGGAAAATTCATGAGAGATTGGTATTGGTGCACTAGCAGGGGAACATGTGGTGGAACAGAGAAAACAGAGAAAGAGAGGGAGAGAGAAAGATTGCAGGGGCAGGTATGATCTTCCAGTATAAATTCCAACCAGTATGGATATTCTTGATCACACTTCAAACAAGTTTTAATTTCAGATTGTTTCAGGAATTGAGTTTATGTCCCATTTGATTTTCTATTGTCCGTGGATTTATATCCTGTCCTGTGTACAATCATCTATTCCTTGGTTTTTGGAACTCTAACAGAATTTGATATAAAAAATAATGTTTACCTTTAAATCATTTTCCATGTAGCCCTCTTTTCTTCTGTGTGTTTTGTGCTAACTTCAATAGTTGAGCACCCTGCGTTTTTAACTACCAGCTCATAGCCCTGACCTATAGCATTCCCCATATTGTGTATAACCACAGAGGGGACTGTGATGTTAAATACAAAAGAGAAATAGGAGTGTTGTAAGGTCATATGCTTCTTGCATAAGGGATTTCAAAGGAAGCAATTGTTTAAAGGACTGGAAGATGACAGAAAATAATCTGTGTAATCCAGCTATCAAAACCTGTATTCATTAGCACAGGGAACTTTGTTGGGTGCCTCAGAAAACGGAAAGGTGAGTAGTCAAACTGAGAGCAGCTCTTTAATTTCCCACATTTCAAGGCGCAAAGAATAGGCTCTGTGTGTTTGGACTATTGTAGTTTTGACTTTCATATTTCTAAACCTCAGGATTTAGATCTGAATCTTGAAAGTGATTCAGACTTTCGCCAGTTCTCCTGTCCTCAGCTGAAATACAATGTCGAGTTTTTTTGAAATAATTGTGCAGCTATGACCATTCCTTCAATAAGGCATTTTCTACATGAGCAGAATTCTTTGAAGTATGGAGCCATGAAGATGGTGAGGGCCAAAGGTGAAAGCTGTGCAATAGAAGTTTACATTCCAGTCAGAGAACAGGTTGGAGGGGTGAAGGAATTAGTCTATTGATATTCAGTGCTTTGACCTGCTAACAATAACTGTAGCGCAGGGGTTATAACAGCGGCACATCCCTACATTGTGTATCGGTGGAGAGAGACAGACCTTATCTGCTTTAGTTCGCCTCGGAGGAAAAATCAGCAGGGCTTTTGCCATGTGGCCACCAGTCGCTGCTAGTGGGGAGAATGGGGATAAAATTGTTCATAATTCCTCCATCATTGCATTGGGTCTAATAATAAGTCAGCTACAGATCTGCAATATGACGGACGTTTTTCAAAATGTGATGCTGGGAAAGCGAAAATAAATTAATAGGGTATTCTGTGCTGGATTTTAAAGGGCATATAGACTAAGGAAAGCAACTCCCTGCTGCTTTTTTCCCCTTCAAGATTAAAAAAGAAATCTCTTTTTCACTTTGAAAGTATTTTTTGTAAAAAATAATCAAAGCAACACCAACAATTTATTGACACCAGAGAATACTTTTCCCTTGGTGTACAGCACATTTATAACACAGCTCAGCTAGCCCTGCGGGTAAAATTTTGCGCTGGGGATCTGCAATGTTACTAACACAAACCCAAGAAGACTTAGCCCATACAGTTGACATTTAGCTAGCAATGCACTCTGGGCTCTGGCTCTGGTTCTGCCTCCAACCTCTACCTCTAGCAATCGCTTCCCAAATCCCTGGTTTTGCTTTGTCTCCCGCCATTTGTCACTACCTTGGCAAGCATGGCATATCAGCTAGACGCTAGCATAATGTGTATAATAAAAGATGAAAATATTATGTAACATGAGACACAAATTAGTGAACAGTTTAGATTCTGTTTGTTCTCAGGACTGAAAAATTTAGACATGTAGGCAATTTGATTGCATCACCTAGTTCATTTTTTTTTTTGCCAGTGTAGAACTGTTTTCAGGTTCTGGTCTGGCTTCCTTTTTATTAATTCAAACTGGAAACTCTTTTGTTCCCCCTATCTTGAGCTTAGTATTCTACCTTCCCTAATAAACCCTCCTCCATATCTGCCAGCCCACAGAAGTCACAAGCCTAAGATGGATGGGCTGGCCGCACCGCTCACTCCTCAGAGGCAGAAGTGCTCAGTTGTGGCTGGCCGGGGATCCCAGGTGTGGCGGGTAAATGCCCTGCCATTTTATTCAAGGGCAGACAGATGGCAGCCACAGCACTGTAAGAAATGGGCTGGTGAATGCGAATTATATTCATTCACAAGGATTTTGAAAGGAAGATGAAAAAGGGCTTTTCACTTAGCAACAACATGCCAACATTTTGGAAAAATGTTTTAGCTCTGCGGCAGAGCTCCTAATGGACACTGGGGAGAAGAAGTCCTCTTATTTCTTAAGAATAAATAGTATCCTTTATCTCCAGAAGCTGGTCAGAGGTGAAGCAGTGACTCAGAGACCTGGTCAGTACTTTATCTGTTGAGTCAATCTGTACTTTAATAACATGGTCATCTCCAAATGCCTTAGCTTGCTTCTCAACAAATGTCTGAAAACCCCAGGCCAGAAAACGTGTAGTGGCTTTTGTTTAACATATTCAAGAAGCAGCTTCATAACGCACACCCAAAGGACAGAGAGATCATCTTTAATTTTATATGTGCTTACTCAAAGGCTGCTCCAATCAGAAGGAAAGATATTTGAGTAGGAACAGCATTCAGTGGAGCTGTAATTGCAGGTGAGGTCCCATCTGGGCAGTAACCAGCCTGATCTCTAACACAAAGCCAACTGCAATGCTGACTGCAAAGCTACTGTAAAAACCTACTCCCAAGCAAGTAAGAACCAATAACAGGTTTTCATTCCAAATGGAGATTTTAATCCTGCCAGCGTTGACTTGAATCATACATTAAAATAAAGCAAGTCTTACAAGCCCCTCATTAATAATTCCTAAACATAACACTGAGTGAACTAATATGCAGCGCTAGCAAACTGTGAGCTGTTTGAATGGCTGGTGTGGAGCATTCAGCCCAGCCTGTACAAGCAGTTTTCTTCAGAAGATCATAAACCAAACCATTTCAATAATCATTTTGATATATTGCTTTAACCACATCTCTCTTTGCAGGGCCACTGACAGAATGGAAGTTAGCTACAGGCACTGGTGGGTCTCCAGCATGGCACAATGGGAGAGTGCTCACAAAAAATCACAGGCTTTGCCCAATGTGGCATTTTATTACTTTACCCTGAGGTGAACTTTAGAGAGGTAATTTAGGAGGAGAAACACTCCTGAACTGTTTGTGTAGGGCCCTGATATGGCAAAGTCTATCTCTGGTTAGACCCTGCTTTACGAAAGACTAGAGTTGATTCCATTCTTGGTAGCATTTTAAATATCAAGTCTAGCTACAGATTTTGAATCATTTAATTTTATATATATATATTTATATATATATATTAAATTTTTAATATATATATTTATTTATATATATATAGGGTTTTTTTACAAAACCAAAGTTGATGTAGTGGTCAATATATCAGCACCAGACTTGTAAAAGCTATATTCAAATTCCTGCTCTGCCCAGACCTCTTGTGTGACCATGAGTAAGTAATATCACATCTCCCTGCCTCACTGTCCCATCTGTGTAATGGAAAGAAAATTATTTGTCTAACTCCTGGGGACATAGTGAACACGATGATCTGACCAATCTCAGTCTATTTGGATGGTTGTCTTTTGTGTTACTGTAGTGCTGAGGATGTGTCATCAGGATTCCAAAGAGGGGTCTTAGGCGAAATGTAAGACAATGAGGGACTTCGTCTCAGGGAGCTGCCGTGTGAAATCAGAAGTGGATAGAGACAGATGGGAGAGTCCAGCAAAATAATGAAACAACGTTGATCATTATGACAGCTTGTGATCTTGAAAAACCAGCGGCCAAATAGTTAAAAATGAAAGTTTTCAGTGGTATAATGTAAGGCTGTACCATGAATATTTAAGAGATGCATCTCTCAAGAATGCAGGCCAGTGTGGGAGATAACACAAAGGTGTTTGAAATTGAACAATTAGGTCGATTAGTTAAAGCTTAGATATTTTTCTACATATGCAGAATAAACAACTAGCACACCAGTGGGAGACAGTGAACAGAACACATCAGTTAAATGTGGCTTATAACACAGTCATGTGTTCCGCTCTGCTGTTATCCTTTCATTAAAGTTATTAACAGGGATTTGTTACGACACTACTGTTGTGATCACTGTCCAGCACAGCCTGCTCGGCCAGTGGTGTGAGTGAGGTGTGGGAGGAGAAGCCACATCTTTCTCTCAGCTGCCCCTCTTTTACTTCCCCCTCCCAACCCTGTACTGAATTTCTAGTGGTTTTCTTTAATTTCACATGTTGAAAAGACTGAGTGATCCTTTTCCTGAGATGGTCTTTCTAGAACCCCCAACAGAGTGTGAATAATTATTCCCACTCTGCTGGGGCTTTGATAAGACTCTTATGGCTGCCTTTTGCTCAGCCTCTCAGCCTTTGTTCCTGCTAAAGTTATTTTCTTTCTTAGAAAATGAAAAAAAAAAGGTAAAAACTGCAACGCAATCAAGCAAAATTGTAATTTTGATAATAGTAATAACAATAAAAGTATTGACTTGAAAACTATAAGTGCTTGGTCAGATCCCTCTGGTAAGTGGGTATTCATCAAATGTTTACTTCTATTTTTAAAGAGACCACAACTTAGAAAAAGAATTGGCTGCAAAGCAGTTTGAGGGGTGTCTGAATATGAACTTTGACTTCTGTCTGGACGCAGTGTCCTGGCCATCTAGTTTAAACTGAATACAATCTGTAATATTTAATGGATGCCACAGGTTTTAAAGTTTTTATAGTTTTGTTGCAAGTATTGAGAAGCACGCATATTATAAAATGTATGTGAATAAACTCGGAGGCCCTATGATAGAGGAATCAAAGCACATAGCTGCCTTCTCTTCTCTATTGAAAAAGGCATGGAAGGTATTACTGTTGACTAAACAAAAAGCTTTGTCTGCACGTATGTATGCTCTGATGCTCACCAGACTCGGGAAAGAGGTTAATCCTAAATTCAAACATCCCTTAAACACTGATTAGCTATCTTCATACAAAGGACCACACATTACAATGGAGACCGTTTTAACCTTTCTACCTCAGTTCATGTTCTACCAAACAAACAGGCCGGACTCTGTTCTCCGTGGCTGTAGCTGCAGTCTCAGGTAATTCAATAAGGCTTATCCAGGTGTAACTGTAGGCACATTGTGGCCTAATGCACACACACACAATGACAGAAGGATAAAAGGAGGAATAGCTTCAAGAAAATAGGTTATTCCAGACTTTTCAAAAGCAACCTGTCGTTGATGTTTGGGTCTATTATTAAAATTAAATATACCTGAAGACTATAGGTTTCCACAGCCATCTTATTTTAGGCATTGCAGTGCTGGGTAGCAGCATGAGATCAAAGTAATAGTGCATACAGATATATTGGCGTTTTGAGATTGGAAGATAAATAATTCATACATTGAAAACAGAGTTGGGTTGGGGATATTATAGATTAATTCCATCTCACACTTTTTTCCTCTCTCCCCCTCCTTTTTTTTTGCTAGTGGGAGACCTACTGCCCTTGTCCCTTTCTTCTGATTTCTGAATCTGCCACAGGCACTGTTAGAATTACAGCAGTGATAAGAAAAAATCAGGCGTGGGATTTGAATTAATGCTTTTAGACAAATCTCCATTCCATCTCTAATTCTAATGCTAATTACATTTGCAGATCAAAGCCTGTTCGTTAAAGTTTTGCTTTTGAATACATGTAAAGATCTTACTTTTTTGTTTGATTTTTTTTTTCCATTTTTGGAAAAATGCTTCTTCCAGTAGAGACCAGATGTTCCTAAAATATCCCTTTGGAACAGCACAGCTTTGGTTCTCTGTTTTTCTTTCTTTGAATATTTTGTATGCACTGGGTACAGCATTGTTCTTTTACTGTATAGGCAATCAATCTTTTTGACTTATTTAGTTTCTGTTTAGAAAAAAACAGTGATAACTTAATAAGTGAGTGCAAATAGTTGCACATATTTTTAACTGCATGCTCGGCATTGCCAACTGCAGGTACTAAAAATTTGTATTCAATAAGATTCTCATAAGCTTCAATAAGATTATGAGATTACAATGAAGAGATTTAAAATAGACATATATTGACAACTGGGTTATTTTTATTTTCCCTTTGACTCGCTGGTGTATATGATTTACGCTTGCCATCTGCTTCTACAACTAGGAGGACTATAAGTTATTTCTTCTCTTCCTTTTTTTTTTTTCCCCTAGGTGAAGCAGAACCTTTCTAACATGGACTCCTTATATTTGGGCTTTCAAAAACAGAAACATAAATATCATCCAACTCGTGGTAAAACCATAAAAGCTAGCAACACGGGCAGAAGTCTCACTGCACTCAAATTTAAGCTTGGCGTGTCCATACATGTTTGTAGGATCAGAGCCTATTTTGCAAGTGTCAGGTAATGAAAGTCAGGGAAAGTCAGAAATTTTTAACACCACAACATAAGTCAGAGATTTTTAACACCAGAGCCTCAGGGGTTGTAGCAAAAGAGTACAAGCTCATTTTGAGAGGAAATAAAAAGAAGGAAAAAGAGAATGGTGGAATCGAAGTGTGAAAAGAGGGGATTAGGTGCTGAAAGGGGCTGGGTGGCATGCAGGAGGAAGCAGAAAAGGTTCAGAGGGTGAAAAAGCCAATTAGTGGAGTATAAATCTAAAAAAGCCAATTTCTGAAATAAAGAGGTGTTAACTTAAGGCAGCTAGAGAGAGGATTAGTCAAGGAAGTGACAGGCTGCAGTTAGGAAAAGGTGGGATTCTCAAAGCTGATCAGGACTGGAAACACCTACGCTATATTACATATATTTATAAGGTATTTAAACTGTATAATGAAAGTTGGTCCCTTCTCTAGGCATGATGCGGGCTCCTTCCATCACATCCCCCCCGAGAGATGTGCTGTAGATAGCCGAGTGCTGGCTTGTGTCTTCTATCTGCAGGCAGCAGCGAAGGGCCTGCTGACTCAGGCGAATTGCTTGTGGAATCTCCTTAGATGTCAGGCACAGTGTGACTCTTCCTATCTTTGCAGCAACAGGAAAACAGTCAACAAGAATCATTACCTCAGCTATGACAGAGCTGTGCAGTGGCTTCCATTCTGTCAGATCTGACAGTCACGGAGTACAAAAGGTCCCTGTGCAGCATGGGGCAGCCTTTCTGTACCTTTCCCCAAAAACCTAGGAGTATTTCAGACTTGATCCTGATATAGTAGCTAAAATCCTCCTGCATACATGATAGTAATAGCATTATAAATGCCTATTGCCCCTCCAAAAAGCTTTGGGTTCCCATTCACTAGGGATCCTTTCCTTGTTTTTTTTCCTCCAAAATGTGTGTTAAGTTAAAGCATATCTGTTACCATCTCCCTGCCACTACTGCAAAAACCTACAGCTCCTCTACTCAGGCAGGCATGATGTTGTTATTCATACCTGTGTAAAGAAAAAGAAGAGTAACAGACATTGCTTCTTGTCCATTTGATACGGACATATTTCTTTTGCAATGGGAAACTGAAAAGTCTAGAGGGGAAAAATCAATCCAGAATCAAATTGTGCTCACATGTATCCACATGTATTTGCAACCAAGTCAATTATTTCTGATTTTAGTCAAAGCATGCAAAGACTTTTGGATATAAATTAGTAACCCTGAAAAATCTCTCCCAAAAGACTGTGTATTTGGCAGGAAGCATGCAATTACCTGGGTGTTAAGAGATCACGTAAAGTGCTGCCAGAAAAAGCTGCTAGCAAAATACAACTAGTTCTACTGATATACAGTCCCCGGGAATTATAGTATTTATTTTCGAATAGCATTTGCTGCTCTCATCTATTCCTTAGAAGTTTATATACATAGACATAGAGATCACACTTGCAATTTTCCTTTGACAGAAGATTACTAGAAAATATCTAACTAGAAGAAATCCTCTTCCCTTCTGTTTTCTACAACATTGCAGGATGGAAGAAGATATGCTAGCTAGATTCAATCTGCCATCCTAAAACGTATGGTCAGGAAGCATCTGCATACGGTTGGAAGATACAGTTCCATATGGAAAAAGAACAAATAAAAACATTCAATGTAACAGGCCAAGCTTTCAGCTGGGTAAATCAGCACTTCTCCCTTAAACTCACTGGAACTGTGCCTATTTATATCATCTAAGAATCTAGACAGTTATCTGGGCTTGCCAGCTCACTGCAGGGATAAACATAGCTTTAACCAATTAAATGTTCATTAGGGGCAAGACGGAAAGGATAGCAGGAGCCAAAACTCAGAACCAGTCAGCACTTATGCTCTTGTTCTTTTATCAAATGAAACCTTAACGTTTTGTGGAGCATCTTTTTCTGCATGGGTAAGCATAAAGTCTACTGTAAATACTGGTTTAAATCTAGTGGGGAGTTATTTTATCTCTGAGTTTGGGGTTTTTTTTTTGCTTACTGGTATGTCAGCTTTCCTAGCATAGCACAGTTATCTCAGTATAAAAGTACCTTACACTTATCACTAAACTTACAGGAGTCATAGATGTGATATGGATACCTTAATCTGTAAAACTGCTTCATAATAGTTTCAAATTACCGTACTGTGATACAAAATCACATGCATACAGGACCTAACCTGCAGCCTACCTCTAACATTAATCTGACAGTGAACACCTGGAAATCAGAAAAGGACCAGAGCAGTTAGCCCAAAATGTAGTTTCCACGTTTACATCACAGTCAGATTCAATACCATCTAGCCTTCCACAGTCACCCTCGATTCATGCCCTGCACCTTGAGGGTGGATTCTAGCCACAAGGAATATAAACCAATCTATGCGTAAGTGTCAGCAATCCCTGATATTTACCCTTTTGTTGGTTTTATCACTTGAGATAGTCTCCCCTTGTGTTGGAGTACTGCCACGGTGACTCACACGCAATCATATTTGCAAACTTGGACATGCACATGTTACAAGCTGTTCTTTAAATGAGTGTGAGAAGGCATCTCATAATCCTGAAGCAAAACTCCTTCAAAAGGTACACAGCCAGAATGTGTTGGCTGGCTTTTTCAAAGGTTTTAGAAGCAGTGATAGAAAGTAGTAAGAGCTGATAATGCAAAATAAACAGAAGAAAAGAACTAGGCAAATACCTTAGAAACAAACCCTTTTTTAAGATTGGTGCTCTCTTTTACCCATGTAATGTCTATTTTAGCTGTTGGTTAGCTTTTCTCTAATTCTGTGGCCCTAAAGTTTTTTTTTTACTATGACCGCCTACCCTTTTCTCTCATGAGAATAGTTACAGGAGGCTGCTCGTACCTCTGTGACACTTAATTGTAGTCATCATCCTTAGGCCATAGCTCTCACATTTACAATGTCTGTCCTAATAAACTTTTCTCGTTCAAGGTTCTACTGCCAGATTTTCAAATATTTTGGGGTTGGAGGAGGACAGGGAAATCGTTTTTGTGAGCATCGTGCTTCTGAAGGTACAAAAAATGCAGCCAATAACAAAAGTATCACAGCATTTCCTGAAGATGGGTGAGCTGAAAAGAATCTCCCTCTGGCTGAAGAATGAAGAAGGAAACCTAAGAGAACTTGTCAGGTCTTTAAGTCATAAATTTCTGCGGTTTCTCAACTAATAATGAAGTCTCATTATCAGCATATTTTGATCCAGTTGTGCAGTCTCTTTGAAATGATGACACGGTGTTGTGGACCATTGCTATAGCCCAGTCTTGAGCAATAGTACGTAGAAGATGTAAAAGTAGTACAGCAGGAACCAGCAGTACGGCCTCCAACACTGCACATCGGGGTGTGTCTACAGGTGTGTTCTTTTCTATTGCAACAGGATCCAACAGCAAAGTAGCAGCATCACTATCGAATGAAAAGCGGCTTTTATAGAGCCCTCACTGCACCATTAATAGCAGTTGTTACGATGTAAGGCCTATTTTTCCTTGCATATATTATTTTTTGTTATGATCTTTGTCATTCGATACATAGGATGAATTACTTCTACAACAGGTCGTTGAGACGAGAGAATATTATCATTTTTAACAGATGGAGAATTGCACAGAGATGTTAAGTCTGGAAGTGTTCATTAATTTAAGCTTTGAGACATAGAAGGCCTGATATTTTTCAGAGTAGTTTTTGTTAGAAAGTGTAAATTGCTCTGCAATTCTGCAAATCAGACTTAAGAGTCTCTGGTTAGATGTGGACTGGGGACGACATAAATTAATTACCCTTTCTGAAAAATATAGTTTAAATGTTTGCACTGGCACTACATTCTGCAGCTGAATTCCGTTCCCCAGGACAGCTTCCTTAACTAAGAAACTATCTTCCCTTTTTCTGCAAGCTTGTGATTAAACACACTGTAAATTCTTCATGAATTCTTCTTCCCCTGATCCCATTGACTCCAAGTGCCCGTCTCCTTATCTTAATAATTCCAGTCTTATCAAGATCTTTATGCAATTAAAATTCACCAGGGTCTTCAGTCTACCTCTCACCTCGACACCTCTGCTTTCTCCTGACATTCTGTACCTACTTCCTCCTCTAGTTTTCAATATTCTCTTTGTCCAGTCAGTCTCGGGGATGAAGCAAGCGAAAGGATAGTTCAATCAAATCCAGATTCAGGTATTCATACTGCGCATAAATCTTTAGAGGCTTTGGATGATAAACTCTAGCAAGTTTCTGCTGCATGTGTGTGAACTGCAAGCTCCAGTGCTTTTATCTTCAATAACTTAATGTGAATTTTCAAAGGAAAAGCAAAAAGCCCATACACAATGCAAAGAACATCCTCCTGCCAAATTTCAAGTCCTCACTCCAAAGTATAAAGTCTCTATAGTGTTTCAAAGTAAATCTTATCAGATTTCTTAGCACAGGATCATATTGTGGCTAATGTCGGTCACCTTTAATAATAGGTTGAGGTACCAGCTCTGCCTATGATGCAAGCCTTTGAATCCATAGACTAAGTTATATTCCTGGAGGCATATCTGCAGCTTTTATCTACATCTGTGGCTGCCACATGTATGCATCTGAAGACAACTTTTTTCTTTCAAATTGAAGGGTTCCAGTTTGCTTTCACTTAACTTTGTAATCTGGCTCTAACATCCCCAAATGATATTTCCCCACATTATCAATGAGATCTGATCAGCTTATGGCAGCTGCAATGGAATTGTGACAGAGAAAATCTTTGTCTTTTGAAGTGTCCGTCCTTTCTGCATTGCTAATTTTCCGCTTGCAGTAATTTCCTCCACCACTCAAGCACCATGGAAGTTGTAAATGACAAACGGGAAAACTAATCTGGTTATTAGCTGAAGCATGGGCTTTTCAGCAGTTTCTCAGGGCGAGCTGTACAAAGAGCTTTCTTACTAGGGAAAATACTGACCTGGGCGTTGTCAAATATCTTGCAGAGACAGGTCAGGTGAGTCTCTGATCACATATTAGACAAAAGTAATTATTTTAATCCAAAGTAGTTTAAAGGAGAGAGAAAAAAATATTTCCTACCAAAGATTTAATAGCAGAATTCATATTAAGGGCTTTAAATGTGGACTTAAGTTCACTAAGATGGAAAATTATTACATGAAACATGCATGAAAATTGAAGTTGCTCACAAACAGGGGGAGTTTATTGGTAACTTTTCCAATCTAGGCAGTTAAGGAACAGTTTAAATGTCTGGGATTTCAGGAAAGGTGCCAGTTTATAAGGAGTAGAAAAACAGGCCAAGTTCTGTTCTCGGGGTGAAATTCACATCCATAAAATGTCTATATATCTCCTAAAATAAAGCTAAGTTGGCATATGCAGGCTTGGCTTGGACTCTACATAATGACCAACTTCTCTTTCAATGAGGCTTGGAAGCAAAATCTGTAGCAGAATAAATGCCGGTATATTTTGCTGTAGATTTTTTGTATATGCATTTTCATGCACTCTTTCAACCTGCTAGTGTATATATACTAAAAATTCCAGAATGAAGTAGAAGTACATTAGTTTATAAAGTCATTACAAATGGACTGATTTCTGCAGTACAAACGATATCTACTAATCTCTAGTATCTTCTAACCTAACTTAGTTTCCTCGTTGACTATTCTAATTCATAATCTTCAGCGCTGCAAATACGAGTATCACTCAACAGCCAAGTGCCTCGTTCTGTCTTTTGTAACAACCAGAAACAGCATTTTGAATCTGGACCTGACATACCAGGTTTCACCTCAATCCCTGTATTACTACAGAAGAAGTAAGGAAATTATTTTCGAGGAGAAAAATGAATTGTGTAAAGTTGATGAATGTATACATAATGAAAGACAGCTGAACTTGCACTGACCCAAAGCACGGATGTTTCCACCAAACTGGCAGGCCTGCATAGCTCCCATTAGTGTTGCACATGTATAGTGAGGAAAATGGACTCCAATTAATGTGTTTAGAGAGGAAAATGCTGCTTCCAGTATACTGTTCCCCAGCTGAGCTGAGAGTGACTTCCCAAGATAAGACCCTGCTGTTACTCAGCTTCTAAATAAGGTAAGAGAAGATGGGGCGATGAGGGGCTCAGATGGCAAAGTGAATTTGCCTTGGTGAATTTGAAGTGCTTACATTGCAGTCTGCAGTTCAGCCGTTTACCTGGTTTCTGAGTGCTTTTTTATTTACTGTCAATTTAACAAACCTTGTCCTCTGCTGATAAGGAGTCTTAGTGCTCAGCTTAGTCCACCAATTTCCCCTCTGCCGCCCCAAGCTTTTATAGTGTCACATTTATTTTGGAGACTACAATATCTTTGTTTGTAAGCCCTCACACTGGGCAGCGGTGCATGTTAATTCATTAAGCCTGACAGAATGTAAAATTACAACACGACAGTAAGAATGTTGTCCCTGTACTGAGGTATAATTAAAGCATGGTCATCCAGGGAAACTTGAGTTCCCTTCTTCAGGGAAACCTTTTGTAATTCAGAGCAGTTAAAACCACTAGTTATTCAAGTAGGTTAACTCTCTCTCCAGTATCTTCTCTTAGATAGGTATCTTGTGAAGGATCTCTGATGTGGGCAAATAGTACGATCTGCATCTATTCCACCTCGGGCTCTGATTTCACAAGCTTAACACACCTGGATTGACTCCATACTGGATTAACAGACTTCTAGCAAAACCAACTTGTGCTACAGGAAATGTGGTGACATAACAAGTTCAACTTGGTTCTGATCACACACGGTCATCAGAGGATTCGTTGGCACTTTCTGTAGGAACAGAGGTGCCGCACACTCTTCAGAGTGACTCTTTTTGGGTTCTCTTCATCAAAATGGATGATGTTACACTGTGCCTGCTTAAAGCTTCTTTGTAGCTTCTCTTAGTTAAACTGTTCTTTCTCATTTCCTGCTCTGGGTTGTTACGAACTTAAGTAGCTGTCATGCCTTATCTAAAGTATAGATAAATAAGTATATTAAATAATCTATAATAGATAAATAAGAAAAGTATATGAACAAATTTAAATTTCTCTCCTTCTTTGCTTCTAAAAGCAAATGACATCATTCACAAAGAAATAAAAATAAATACGAATGGGATAGGCCCCTTCTTTCAGAATGGTGGTATGAGTTGGTGGTAAAGGTGGGGGCTTTTGTTAGCTAAAAGCACGTTTTGTTACATCTTACTTCACGGCAGGGCTGTTGAAGGCGTTGGGCCAACAGTCAAGAAGGGTCAGGTCCCACTGAGTATATATAGGCAATTTCAGCAGTAGCAGCATAGACATTTTGCAGCCACCTCTCCTTCTAGCAAGAAACTGTGCTTCATTTATGAAATTCACTTCATGTGCACATGAAGCACAAAGGATGTGTACTACTTAAATTCCAGCACCCATGATGTATATTAGGGCTTGTCCCAGCATGCTGCATAAGAGGTAAAAGTCTGCAGGAGTGCTTTGCTGACACAGGCTAGGAATTGACAGAGTGATTAGAAATGGCTAATTTTTTTTTTTTTTCAGCAACACAAACTCAGTTGTAATCTTATGGCAACAGAATCTCATTGTATAAGGAATCTGCTGCTCCCAGCCTCTCCTTGTCACCCTCTGGCCCATCTTCTTGGAGGCCTGTGTTTGCTGACCACAATTACCTTGCCTGCACAAGCCCAAAAAGGTGTGGAAGCAGACCGAAGTGGCTGCACGAAGAAGAGGTGCGATGCCACATATCCTCGCTTGTGATATGCCTGGAGACTGGGGGGACAAATGACCCAAGGCAAAAATAGCCCCACCACCTTCCTTTTTTTTTTTTTTTTATAGCTTAGCATTCTCTTTCTTTTAATTGTATACTAATCTGGCTAAAGATTTTACCTGGTATGAATATGGTGACTTTGATTGACACTGGTGGAGCACCAGGTTATAACAGTGAAGTTTCAGGGATTAAAGAATGATGAGAAAATAGAAGTAGTTCATGGGGTATCACATATTTTAGAAAAACAGAAACTTGCAAGAGTGTCAGAACTGTTCCACTTTCTTTGCCCTGATTCTTCAAATTTTTTCTCTTGCACCAAAATAGACTATTTGTTTATTACAGCAGGAACTAATATTTTTCCTGTAGCCAGTTAAAAGAAATGCATCCTCTTTGTGGCTTTGAAAATCCCTACAGGATTATGAATGAATACTTCAAGAGTGTATTATAAATTCAGACATGTCTATTGGGCTTTCAAGTATCACAGCGGGAGCTTCTTACTGAGGCAACCTGAGGGTAAAGGCTTTCCCACCTTTCCAAAGTGACTCCTCCCACAAAATTTTCTTAGGCTGAAGTTAAAAAAAAAAATACCACCCTACCTAGTTGAGCTTCTTAGAGCTACTTCATTCTAAGAAGAACTGAATATAGATAAAATTTAGCACAATCACATACCCAGACATTGCTCTGGAGCCTGCTCAGTTTTCCTGCCACATGCAGTATCTTGCACACTCTTTAATACAGGTTGTTGTTTGAAACCAATGTGCTTTTTATTTTAAAGTCTAAGCAGGTTAGCTAAAAAACTTGTTTTCCAGCACGTGCTGTCCTATATGCACTATGAACACCTGTCATTATCTCCTCCAAATTCCGCTGTTGCTCCTGCTTGCCAACTGGCAGAGTCACAGCATTGTGACAGTGATTGCACAGTAGGATTAGACATAGCCTATTTCTCCCATCCCCTGCTGCGAGTGCTGAACCAGCAACTTTGCCATGTTTTGATCAGATGCGCTCAGCACTGACATATAAATCAGGGACAGTACTAAAGGGAGAGGGGAGGAATCAGCAACAAAGAGGCAAAATCAAGGGCAACTTGGAAGGAAAAAATGAGACTAAAGAGAGTTTTATAAGCACATAGCTTTGAATCTATATGTACTTACTTCTAAAGGGGATGAGGGGTGTTGCTACTTTCAAAAGAATTCATGCATTTTCAGGTTTTTGAATGCACATCGCCCCAGTAAAAAAACCTCCAGTGGGCTGAGCCTCAGAATGAACTGCAAGATGAAAATAAGTTTTAGCTGGAAATTGAAAAGCAGTTGCTAAGAAGTCCTGTCAGACAGTCTTTGAAATTTAAGAACCACCTGCAGCAACTGGTGTAGGTGGTACTTCTAACACTATGTATGATGCTGACTTAATGGCTCAGCAGATGTTGTGCATGGGTGTAACTTCTTCATAAAGATTAGCAGAAAGGCTTAAAGACATAAATACATTATCTTTATGGATGTCAGCTAAAAATACAAGATGGTATCAAGAAAAAAGTCAAAGAGGATGGTGATCTTCAAGGATTTTACTTGATTTGTTATGTATCAGAAAAGAAAAGCTGATGTCAAGGTGCTCCAACATTGTAGCAATGGAGGAAGATTTGGGATCGGCAACTGTTCTTACAGCATTCAGGACACAGAGCATGAAGATGAGGAAATATGTTGTATTTGATCATGTCTAGTGCCTAAGTGTGTATTCCCAACACTTTGCCAGCATTTTTGTGAAAGTAGCTGCTATTAAAGAAATCAGCTTTCAAAAGAAACATTTGGAGTAAGAGGCATGAAGAAAACTCCCCAAACAAGACATACTCATCCCTGCACTATATTGCTATGCCATTTGCCATACCACAATTCAGGTTAAATCTAAGTGTCTGTAGAAATGTTGACTGTCTAAACCCTCACTTTACAATGAAAAAATCCCATGGGTACAGAAGAAATGCATATGAGAATACACACACACATACTTCCAAATTCTTGCACATATAGTCAACTTTAAACATGTACAAAATTTCTCTCAAGTCTCTTGAAGAACTGCTCAAATCTTAAATACCTAATATATGCAGGCGCTTTTGCAGGACAGTGGTCTAAGACACAGTCACTCCTCAAATACTTCACAGTACAATCTGTGACTGAACTTCGGAAGGTTGTTAGAGAGGAACCATAGATATTATCTGATATGAGTCTATGTGATTTAAAATCAGCACAGCAAAATGACAACAAAATCCTCTGATTTCATCCAAGCTTAACTAGTAGGCAAAAGCTTTCTCTCACGTACTCCATTTCAGAGTGAACTCCTTGGTCTGAATGCAAGAATTCTACATGTCCACTGGTGAAACTGAAGACCAGCTTTGTCCTTTGCTTTCTGTCTGTCTTATTAAACCTGTTAATTTGTATTTAAAACTATAAATATAGAGATCATTCCCCAGGTCAAGCGTTTTCTAAAATTCTCTGGTGTAGACTCACCCAGTACAATATATCCCTTAGTTTTAGTTGGCAAATGTAACGAAAACAAGAATGAAAGCAGTAAGATCTTACGCACTTGAAAAAACAAGATTGTTATCTCCGTTTTTCAATTGCTATTAGTGAGAAAAGTAGCCAGCAATATGTAGGTCATCATCAGTAGCTGCTTTGGTAGTCTGAGAACAGTTTAAAAGAAGGAAGAGGTTTCTCTTTGTGTTTGAATAAGTTACTCTATATCCATGAAGGAGCTGTGGCTCACCCCCAAAGGGAGAAGCATTATCAACGAATGAATGAACAGGGCATTCTGTGTTATGCCAGTAGCACTGTCTTTGAAAACAAGGGAGACAAGAAAAGTAGATTCAGTGTGGCTTTTATTTTCCTGTCTACCATTGTAATGGAGCTCCTCCATTAACTCATTCTTGTCAGGTTGAATTGAAAGTGACACTTAATAACTTACACCAGCATCTGCTTGTGCGCCATGCAATAGCAATAGAGCTCTGCAGTGTCCTCACAGTGTGTGGAGAGACTTGGTTCATGGCAAAAGGTAGTGTCTAATACCAGTAGAGTATTAGATACGGCTGGAGGAATAATATGGATGTGCTCTTGGGCCAACAAGATCTCCTTTAGGTCACCTGGAAACTCCAATTCCTACTGATGTAATGGTAAAATCTGGTGAATATAAATATTCTGCTTCAACTAAGTTATCAAAACTTTGGTTCCTTACTGATACCACTCCACTCACTTAATTAAGCTGCACTGAGCTTTCCCAGCAGACAGGAGCTGGATCTGAGCTCGAAAAATAATGAATATTTTTATTTTACGGCCATATGCAAAGACTGATCCAGATGATAGCCTCTTCTTCAATGTGGGAATTCAGCAACTCAGATCAGTGACAGGGAACACCGCACTCCACCCTGTGTGGTGGTACCATCACTGCAGTGTGATCATGCCAAATGGCAACGCACCAGGTGGGGACCTGGTAGGCGAGGGACCGGGTCCTGGGCAGGCACGCCACCTGGCAGTGTGTGTTTCAATCTTATCCTAGTTATCTTTCTAATCCCTTAGAAAATTTACATCATTACCACTGTATATTATACTATCTCCTTGAATGTGTTCTAACCTAGAAAAAATTACATTAGCCGAGACATTGCTTTAGCTGGCCTAGCTGTGCAAGCAAAACTTCTGCATTGCGCTAAAATTTGCACTTGGGCTTTTCCATGAGACCTTTTAGTGCTCAAGTCAAAGTAACAGATCTGTAATTGGTTTCAAAGCATGCTGGATCAAGTCATTACCTACCATTGCAAAATGAGATATTTCAAAGCCCTCAGTCAAATTGTTTAGGTGTTCCTTAACATTTGCTCTTATCATTACACTTTCAGTAATTTTCAAACATCAGAGACTGTTGGTGCCAAATTTTGTTTTGTCCTTCCATCAATGTGTAGGATAGCATGTTTTGTAACATTCACTTTATTCCCTCTGTCAGGTAGGACAAATTCTGCTTTTAATTACACTCTAATTGAACACTTATGTCCACAGTGCTGATGTCTCCCAATATTGCTATAGTCTCACAAACCATTTGGCTGGGTTTTTTCACATTGTCATGTTGCCATTTTTTGTGATGTGATTTATAGTATTTCCCTTTCATCTTCACCTGTGCCCTTTTCTGAATGGAGCACATGGAAAAAAAAACCCTCAAAAGTGGGACATATTTTCCCAGTGATAATCTTTACTGTTTCACTTTCTTTCCCTCCTTTTCCATCCCTCCCCTTATTTCACTAGATTCTTTTGCAGTGGCCTAGATTTAACAGCCTTTTACAGCTGATTCTTGTAGCTGCAAAGACCCACTAATATCATATTGTACTAGTCAGAAAAAGTTATTTAGGGCAGAGACATTCTTTTTGGTCTATGTTAGCACATGGATGTCCTGAGCCAGAACTGAAACTCAGAGGTCCTGCTACAATATGAATTGTAGCAGGAGAGCTAAATATATCTGTACCTATACAGCTGTAACTGTATTGAGATAGAGGAAGGTAAATGTATCTAAAATTTGAATGAAAGCTATTCTGTTTATTCACTTTATTTCTTATCCATCATTATTCTACTCCCCTTTATTTTTTCAGAGGTCACCTACTTCCTTACTTGCCCTTCTACAACCCCTGTCCTCAACCTTTTTATTTCCTTAAGATTCTTGCTTCTGAATTATTGGTGTATTGTTCACAGCTACTCACCATAGCAGAAGGTAATAATGGTAATGCTCCATTGAAAAAATGCTTAAAATTGTTAGCTGAAAATTCTAGTGCACCAAAGTAACCTAAAGGAAATAATGCACAAACATGGCAGCGTAAGGCCATGCGTGGGTCTGTATTGCCACAAGTCCAGCAAAAGAGATTCCTGGTTTCCCTTCCAACAGCTGCTCATTTCTGCCTGTTCGTCACAGATTACCATCTGTTCCATTTTGCTGATTCAGTGTTTGAATCGTTGTGCTCTATACCAGACCTTGTATCAGTTTTGAAAGCAAAGGCAACAAAAAACCAAACTTTGCTTCTACTTTTTCCTCAGTTGCTATTTTAAAACCAGAAAATGTCACAGTTCTGCTTTGGGAGGCAACCAAAATAAAGCACTAATTCAGAAAAAAAAAAAGAATAAGGGGGCCAAGAATAAGCAGGAATGAGAACTTCTTCAATCTGTTCTAATAGGACACAGAACCACAGGCTAACAGTATGCAGAGGCGAAAAAAAAAAAAAGCCTTTTTTGAAGAACTTGCAAGTAACTCAAGAGCTGCTGTTCCCTTCCTCTCAATCGAGTGACTGTATTATCAAAGGGCTTTTTGCATCCATAGCATCCAACAAACTAGCTTGAAAGTCTCAGGAATTTAGATAGCATCCTCTTCTTGGATTTTGAGTGGGGCCTGCTGGATGTGATACTAAGCTTTGTTCTCTGGTAAGCTAAAGATCCTTCACTCTGTGTGAGTGCATGCGTGTGAGACAGAGTGGCTCTGTCAGAATGGATGAGCTCAGCTTCTTGAGTGGCTTTAATTGTATAGGCTAATCATCCCATACAGGCTGATTTCATTTATTCTGTCTGTGACACAGTAAGCTTCTATGTAGCAGAAACAATACAAGAATAAATAAACCCAAATATTAATCATTCCTGGCATCGTAACTGTTGAGTGTTCCAGGGGACCTATGTGAAAATGCTGACAACCAATGCAGGGAGGGTTGGAAAGAGACGTATGTCTCCACTGGTGTCACTTCTCTATGCTAAATTATTTTGGACAAAGGAACATTTAATCCTCAGAGCTCACCTACCTGAAAAGCATCTGATTCATATTTGACATGGGATGGACTGGACAGGCACTCAGTACTTTCAGAATATTTTGCAAGGAAAGAATAATCCTGTCCTGGTTTCGGAGTATGATCAGAAAACCCAACATTAATCCTCCTGGGGACTCAGACTTCCTGCATCAGAGTGGGTAAGCCACTAATTACTTTCCAAGTACTTTACAGTGTTACAAGCAGAAAACCTTTTGAACCTCTGCTCTCAGAACGGTCCGTTCGCTTATTCCTTCACCCAGGCTGCATGTGTGAAATACGTGTTTGTGCATGACAGCAAGGACTTTTTGGCAGGTATATCACACATATCGTAATATGTAAATTGCTGACTATTACTAGAATAATTTAGGAAACAGATTAATCAAAACAGTTTAAAATTATGTTTGCCAATCAGGATCAGAAGCTTGTTAAATAATCCATATGAACACAGCCATTTTGAGCCTCTGCCATTTACCATCTGGCTCCATCTCTGGACTCTCCTTCTCTCCAAACACTCACAGAAACTTATTCTCCCTCCTCTGAGGCACAACCCAGATGTGCAGCTTCCCTTCCTGGGCAGCAGGAGGAGGTAGGGCTCAAACACATTTGTCTTCCGTGGTATCCCACTGTACTTATGGCTTGCTTCCTCACACTTGCACAGAAATATAAGGAGGGTACAGATAAACATTGTAAATGTATCAGCCTTATTTCTTTAGTATAACAAGTTAAAAATGGGTCTGAAACCCCTTCTACAGTTTTTTCTACCCTTTAATGCTTACAATTAGAATGACCGACTTCTTACCATATAATAGCTTTTCTGTCTCTTCCATGTATTTATATGGTCTCCATTACCATAGTAATAAGAGCCTCACATCCTTTAATGAATGTAATTCCCCCTCTTTCCCTCCAGTGATGATGAACAGTACTGTCATCCCAATTTTAACTGTAGGAATTGGGCCAGAGAGAGAGTAAGGCCTTAGCGTAGAAAGTATGGTCTAAGCAAAGGGGCATGTGCATTGCAACACACAGCATTATTGCGCTTTATCACATGTAAAACTTTAAAACCTGTCTTGTGCTGTGGTTCCCCTCAGCAACCACCATCTCAAAAAGAACAGCACTTTCTGCTGTGCCAAATTCAGGCTGAAGAGCAAACACAGGGCAAAACTGTAAAGGTAATCAGATCATGTCCTTGTTTTGGTTTCTTGCTCCCCTTCTCACTCTCTGGTCTTTCCTGTTCTGTTTCTATATTTTGCTGCTCTTTTCTCTATTTTTCCTCTTCTCTTATTAAACCAGCCATTAAAAAGAGGTATTTCCTATTTATAGCACTTGAGAAAGATCTTGTTTCAATAGAGCTTGACTCAGAGCCTTCCAGCTCACATCTGTGACTCCACAAAGGCAGGAAATACTTCCTATTAGTTGCTTTCTTGAATTGTTTTATGCTCGTAGTAAATTAGTGGCTCTCATTTGACCATAGAGCTCTTTATTGAGGATGCCTCACCTTCCACCTTAAGAGGCTGTATTGACTGTGCTCTGTAAAAAGTTTATGCCTTGAAAAACAAAAAAAAGGCATCCAATTTTGATTAAGTAGGTGAAGGCTTTCATTGTACACTTTCTCCACAAGATTCTGATGCACGTGACTGTTATTACAGATACAGATAAGTAAACAAAATATCTTTCTTCTGTTAAAGAGGTTTAGCTGTGTAATCAAAAGTAATTCAGTACCTGTTTAGCCTTGGTACTGGCTAACAAGAGGCAGATTCCATGCCCTAGTGGAAGAAAGATCAAAGGCTCTTTTGGCATTAATGAATGCTAAGCAAAAACCCCAAATATTTAATCAAGAGGGAACAAACCTTAAGACTCATGCAGCTGTGAGCATTTTTACAAATTTTCATAGTTTATACTTGAATCATATCTAAGAGTTTGTTACCATACAAACGAACAAGATTAAAGTCAGGTGACAAAGGGTGTGATTTCAAAGCATTTTTAAAACTGCTGTAGACTTGAATGGGGCCTAGGCTGGGACAATAGGGGAAGAGCTATTACAGGTTGTCACTTCTGAAAAAGCATTTAATGTGATAGAGTGTGATTGTGACTCAGAAACACAACAAATGCTTTAGAGGGAGGCAAAAAGGAAAGGATGCACCTGACTGGTTTTGTAAGGGTGCGTACAAGTGATACAATAATTCTTTCCCAACCAAAGTGGCAATCAGCTGATATCCTGAAGCAGAAGATTTGATTACCCAGCTTACCAAACACAATGCCAATTATCACACAATTACCTTAAATAATTATAATAATGTATTATTTTCATTGCAGTTATGCTAGGGAGCCTTGGTGATGGATCAGAATCCACTTTGCAATGCCCCAACACATACAAAAGAACCAGGGGTTCTTTCCCCAGAGAATTTATGGAAGACAATGGGTAGGAAAGACGCACAGAATCTGGCCACCGATATTGGTCAGCACAACAAGAAGCAATCATATGACACCAAATGTTTATCCAAGGCTATTTTTGTATATACATCACAGCAGAGTAGACATTTTTGAAAGTATTACAGGGATTACAATGCAATTACTTAGGAGATGTTTAAGAGATGCTCCACCTGTACACAGAGGTCATACAAAAAAGCAAAGGGCTTAACTGAAAAATAATAATTAAGTGATAAAGGTGACATCAAAAGGAGTAGTTGTGGATATGACACCTAGAAAGATGTTAGGTAACAAAATCCACAAAGAGCCTTGTAAGTATTTGAAGTGGTGGAGAAGGAGCATCTTGTAAAATCAAGCCACAAGCAGATCACGCCATGACACAATCCAGCCAAGATATCAGGAAGATAATCTCTGCAGTAATGTGTTGATGATAAAATTGAGATAACATGGAATTCATTGGCATGATCAGAAAAAGGTTATATCTACTAAGATACAATATGAGGAATTTGCATTTCCCCCATGTATATAGGGAAGAAAAGAAAGATTTTAGGTGTGTTCTGTAAGCAGAAAGTCTTTCCATACAGCTGGGATATGATGATCTACGGAAAAGGAAAAAAAAAAAGCAAAAATAGAGTTCAAGATGTACACCCAAATGTTGGTGAGGATGACAAAAAGAAAGGAAGCATCAAAGTTTATAGGTAAACTTGTCAGAAAGCAGTGTTGAGATTTTAACTGGATAGGAGGGGAGTTTCCTTTACAAGAGATAAAAAAAAAAAATTGAAAAAAACAACAAAATGAAATCAATACTCAAATTAAAAAAAAAAAAAAGAAAGAAAATTAACCCAGCTCATAATTTCCATTTTGGCCACCCTGCCTAAGCAATGTCAGAGTTGTCATCTTTTTGTCCATCATAGGATGATTGTTTACACCTGTGCAAAATCATTAATTGCAAAAGAATCTTTCAAGTGTTGATGAGATCAGTGTAATACAGGGCTATTACTAAAAGTATGATCTTGCATATGAGACTTTAATTACAATGATGATGCACAAAATTGAGAGAATCCTGCTTAGCTCTTACAGTCCAAGCTGAATATGGAGGACTGGCAGTTAAAAAAGCATTATTTAACTGTGCAACTGGTGCGTTTACTGTGGAAATCAATGAACCAGGAAAAAAGCAGAAGATTCTATGCAATTTGTGTCTACTTTCAAAGTAAACCACATGAAAAATTCATTTAAATATTTTGGAGGGAAATGTTCAAGTGGTGAAAATTGAGGAATCTCCTACAAAATCAATGCAGCTTTGCATCAGCTGAATATGCCTTGGTTACCTTTTTACCTTTTGTTTTGAAAATGGTTGAAAACCAATATTATTTATTTACATGTACTACGTAATGCTATATTGATTGAGAAATCTGGCAGATGAAATTCTAATGTGGATAAAACAAAAAGAAAAACAAAGAAAAATCTTGTTCACCAAATACTTATGTAAAGTACTCAGTGTCTTAGAACAGAACATAGATGATGTGGAATATTTTTATTATTCATTATTAAGAATGATGACAAGAAGAGACATTGCTCTCTTAATCCTTCAAAGCCCAGGAGGAATCTATGTGGTACAGAAAGTGAACAGAAAAAACTAAGCTGTATTCCCTAGAATGAGGTCAAAGTTCATTCTTGAAGATTCAGAAAATGCACTTTGCAGCACATAATTCTGTGCAGGAAATGATCTATAAAATTGCAGAATCAGAAAAAAATCTCATGGAAGACAGAATATGTGCCAAGGTTTCACCTGTACTTTGGGTATCTGTAGGATTGTACACAAAGTTCAAAATTTTCAAGAAAAATGTCAAGAAAATAAATGTAAACATTCTCTTGCATCTACAGATGATGCATCTGAATTTGTAACTGGGGCAATTACCAACTAAATTACCTGCCTGCATATGTAACTAGGTAATCTGCCTACTTCAATTTGCATTTTTGTGGTGCCGACAGCCTTCGTAATTGTGTCCTAACTTTCCCTGAGATCTCGTAATTAAATCAAAGGACAGAGGGCCTAGAGGTTTCTGGATCCTTATTCAGGCTGAGTCACCTCTGATTCTGTTGTGTCAGATGTAACCGGAGCAGGCAGTTAAATGGAATTACTCGTTATCACTTGGGAACTAGTCAGCTGCAGAACCAGATATTGCCATGTTTATAAATATCAGAAAGGATGGAATCCTGAAGATTTCTACTGTAGGGCAAAACTTAGTAGTGATCCGGAATCTTCCTCCCTCTGTATTAAATTCTAGATCATCTGAGTTTAAAAACAACAGATTATATCTGCAAAATGCCTCTTTTTAATCCAAAGATAAATAGATCAATTATTGAGTTTCATAGCGGGAAAAATATCAGTATTTGTTTCCAACAGTTTTCTCATAGAAGCTTGGTGCTAGAAAAGAGCCTCTGAATCCTCAAGTCTGGGATCCCTCAGTCAGAGACAGCCATGCAACAGCTGCTCATCCAGAAGGGTCCACAAAATTGCTACTCTCTACTTCTCACAGACACTTCCCACCATCGCATAGTGATGATTAGACCTGAAGTAAAAGACTGAGGGACACAGTAATAATTACTATCAGAAAGAGGACAGAAAAGATGAAGTATATTACCAGTGATTTTTGCCTCTGCTAAGCACTGTGTTTGTTAGATGACTCTAGCAAGTGCGTGTTGCACACTACAAGAGGGAACAAAAATAATAAAAATATCTAAAAAACTCAATGATCTCTGCCAGTCTGACCTGAGAGAAAATTCCTTCTTTCCTGACTCCAAATCAGGCAATCAGCCTAACTCTGGGTGTGTGAGTAAGACTCATCAGCCAGGCATTTGTAAGACTTTAATACCACTTGCCAAATCCACCCTCAAGCTGTGGCCAACCTCCAGTACTTCAGGGAAAGATAGAAAAGGGATTTAGAAGCTCAATGCAAAAAGTACATGGAAAAAAAAAAAAAAAAAGCATTATGTGCTTTCCATAGAACTTGGTTGTGATGAAGTAGAGACAAAAAAAAAGTAAAAAATAGAATTCACACTGAACACATTGAGGATGACAATATTTCCACTGCATCCCATTTTCAGAAAAAGAAAGAAAGGACTAGAGCTTTTAGGTAAACTATTGGCAGAAAGATGTGATGAGATTTTAGTTTGGATAGGAGGGGAATTTCTTTTGTAAGTGCTAAAAAGAAAAACAAAAATTAGCAAAACAACAACATTTAATACTCATGGCTTTAAAATAGACAGAACGGCCCAAGTGATAAAGTAATAATAATGAAATAATGTGTTTTTCAGTGAGTTTTGATTACCTCTGAGGAAAAAAAAGTAGTCAAATTATACATCAAAATGAAAACATCCTTTCTGTCCCTTACAGTTAGTTAGTGAGAATCCACACACCATGGTGTTTCTAAAAAATAAACATGAAATGAAGCAGAGTGCAAGCAGCTTTTCATATCGTAGAATAGTTCGGATTGGAAGGGACCTTCAAAGGCCATCTAGTCAAACCCCCCTGCAAGGAGCAGGGACATCTCCAACCAGATCAGGTTGCTCAGAGCCTCATCCAACCTGGCCTTGAATGTTTCCAGGGATGGGGCATCCACCACCTCTCTGGACAACCTGTTCCAGTGTTCCACCATCCTCACTGTAAAAAATTTCTTCCTTATATCTTCCTTATATCTGCCCTCTACAGCTGTAAATCAAATACTCATGACTTAAAAGACCAGGTGAAATATCTACTTCAAGATTCCCTCCTAAGCTATGATCTCTTCCATACACTTACTGAGCTCATTTCATTTTACCTCTTCTTTTGCTTCAGAGCTTCACAATGGAAAACAATGCCTGCTTTTTAACAGCATCTAACTAGGAAAAGAAATTAAGGGAGAAGTCACATACATAGTTTATGAGAGTACTTTCAAAGGTCATTCTCAGCTGTCTATGCATCTATGTACATTGTTGACGCTGATGGGATTACTTCTCAATGATACTTCTATCAGAAAGAACAGAATCTGTCCCATCAACTTGAAAATGTATGATCATTCTGTATGGTCCATTATTGATTAAAGCTTCGCCAGGAGCTGATTGGCCTTGATTTACTCAAGCTGATGCATTTCATCTCAAAAACTGAGTATTCAAAGTAGAAATCTGCACTCACTTCTGATAAATGATATGACCCACCTAAAACTGGAATTGCTCTCTTAAAGCCTGTAGCTCACCAGAGGAACCCTTTAGCAGTTAAGTTCCTAGTTTAGCTAGGAATACAGCCTTGTGCCTTCTGTGGCACTCTCCTTTTTTTATCTATTCATTTGTTAGAAAGACACAATCTACTGGAAAAAGAAAAGGCAGATGAGTGGAATATTACTGAACAAATGCTGATTGCACAGGAATCTATTTCCATGGCTTCAAGTCACATATTCTTCTGAGCATGATGTGGATATTCATGTCATAAACCAGTCACATCTATCCTGCCCTCTGTAACAGGATCGGCATGAACGTCAGCTCAGCACAGGAGACAGACCAGCTGAGGCCCATGTTTCCTCCCTAATAATATGCCTATTTCTTTTGGGTTTGCTCACCTTGTATCATTTACTTGTAGCCTGGCTTCTATCCTACCTGCATTTGTATTATGGTCAGTTGTTAATAGACAGGAATATTGATTATGGCTGATATTGATTTAATGAATGTTTGGTAACTTCGTGATTTTGCTCATTATGTATACAGCGCGCAATGATGAACAGACCAGTTATTATTCTGGAGGAAAGGCAACAGAAAGTGGGAGGCTGTTTCAGCCGGCATGGAAAGATAGCACAAAAGTCATGAGTGGGTGAAGGAAACCAGAGCTTGGGTGGAGCAAAAAGAAAGGGGTAGGGTGTGAATTGAGATGATGGTGAAGCTGCAGGCAAGGGTGACACATTCTGTACAGTTATTACAATGCTTTTAATTATCTCTCATGCCTAACATTCCATTAGAATCATGCTACCATGGGTGGAGACTGATGATGGGTGGAAAGGGACATCGTTCCCCTCCTACCCTTATGCAATTCAAATCACAGTGATAACTGGTAAATCCCTAGAGATAAGGCCCTTTTACTTATTCATTCCTCCCAAATATAAGTTGAGCTTTCTCTAGGTGTTTTGCATTTCCTGTGTTCATGAATGTTATTCATCTGCTGAAGCCAAAATATAACAGACATACCGGTTTTTGCAGTTATTAAGATCACTGAGGCCAGTCTGTCTTGTCCATACTATGCTCACTGAGGGTGTGTGGCCTAATAAATAGGTGGAGTAGTTTAAAGGAAAAATAGAAACATAGACCATTTTTTTCCTTTTCGTCATTGACAAAATTCCTAACTGACAGGAAAAGATGCTTTTCCAGTAATTGCATCAGCTCTGATTGGCACAGGCACTCCCAAAGCGCAGTGACAATCTCAGATTGTGCCAGCATCATAAACAAAGAGAACTTAGTTGAAAAAAAAAAAAGAAAGAAACCTCAAATAACCTGCAGCATCTTTACAGGTACTGCAATAAAATAGACTGTGGTAATATCTTTTTCAATATGTCTTAAAGATTTCTATTTGGAGAACAAGAGCTATAATAGAATTTATAAACTTGCTGCATCATTTATTCTTTTCTTTACAAGAGCGATTCACTGTACTGATGGGATCAGCTGTCTCAAATCTGTTTTGTAGTTATGTGACTTTTAGGAGCTGGACAAAGCTCGGACTCTACTGCAGCAGATCTCAACTATTTTCACCAGCTGTGAAATGGCTCTGAAAACAAGATGTTCTCTTCTTGTGACGAAGACTATTTGTTCACCATCTCTGTTTCTCACCATATTTTCTGAAAAAAAAAATTCAGAGAATGGTTGATTCCTGTTTGCACTGACAACCATGATAGGTCCAGTCTACTCCAATGTTTTGGAAATAATCCTACACATTTTCTTTCCCATCCTTTCTCAGAAATGTTTTAGAAGCTTTTTCTGAAGGGAGGGCATGATATTTTGCCTGTCTTTTTGCAGTTCTGAACTCAGTTCTAGAGCTACCATCATACCTATATATACAAAATGAACTGATGAAAACTGTAAGTCTTAAATTCCTGGGGGAGATTTCTCAATTAATCTCTGGAAAATGCAAAATTTTGACAGATGAATCAAACTTGTCCAGCAAAAAGGAGTGACTGTAATGAAGAATCTCTTGACTATACAGCAACTATACACTAGCAAAATGAATCATCAATAATCAAAGCTTATATTGTAACATCTAAAGCTGAGGTGCAATAACTGCTCCATGAAGTGCTAAACTGGGGCTGCTAGTGTGGTATGTTGCAATCATATTGTCACAGGAAGAACTATCTCCTATCTTTATTGCCCATAATACAAAGTTTCCATTGCCACTAGAACCTTATCACAGATATTATTTTCTGAAAGTTTATCCAGTAAGAAAATAAAATTTTAGACACCCAATTATATGTTGTATTTCATAAAATATGAGAGTTCAATAAGTGACAAGGCATTCACATATCTTCAATAGACCAATCTCCACTCTCTTCCAACCTTTTACCATTCAAACTCTCCTTCAAAAGTCCTGTCACTTCTCTTGCTCTGCCTTAGTTTCACTCCTACATTTTAAAGTGGTAATTCGAGGTTTTGTGCTCACTGAATTTATGAAGATGAAAGAGCCAGCACAGAGGCAAGATATCAGTCTTGCCCTTACACAAAAAAAAAGTTAGTTCCTCATTACCCACAGGAATCCAGGAGGATATGGGAGTCCCGCCAAGATATCACCTTGCCCCATGAGAGAGAAGTCTAGAGGCTTCATGAATTTTCTGGAAGTGGGAGCACACTGGCTGGATATCATTAGTCAGCCCTAACTTGTTCCTGAAACACAGTGACACTCTGCTCCTGCTGTGCTCCCAAAGCACCTCTTCCACAGGACCTGTGGGAACCACTGCTTCATGCAGATACAAGATATTGTTGATGCTGTATCTAAAAACTGGCTCCCAGCTCAGCTGGCTGGGGTAATTTACCCCTCCATCCCTGTGTGAGTCAGCTGCTCCTCAGCGCCTGCGGCGATTCAGCTGTGCCTCCCTTCCGCCGTGTTCATGCCTCGCTAGCTGGAAACTACTTGTCCACACTGTTGCATTTCAGTTCACTAGCTGTAATAGGATGATACAGCGTTGGTGTTAATATTTAGATTAACAAATGTTATAGTTAGAGGTGATCAGATGTTACACTAACTGAAGCCATATAAAGTTCTAAGGTAGCACACTCAAATTCATTAAATTCTAAGCACTTATTTTAGTTACTGCTTCATAGTTCTGGGCCCTACTCAAGGGCCCAGCTTGTTATGTTCTGCACTATGGAGTGCCACAATATATTTTAAGGGATTATTTACTGTCACTTTTACTGCACTAGCATTTAATTTTCATCAGAGGTCTGAGATATACCAGTAACACATTAATCATGTGTCACTCATCCCATGTGAAACATAGAAAACAAATAGAAATCAGCTGTTCCTTTCCTAACATGAACTGCTCTCATTAAACTGGGAATTTGCTTTGCTGATTGCTTTTGTTGTTTTCAGAAATTCTGAAAATTCTGAAAATTCTGAAAATCATCTGAATTAAAAGGAGATAATTTAGGGAGGCCTTCTTTGTAATGAAATGGAAAAGAAAAAACCTCAGTACATAGTTTCTTGAAGTGCTGCTTGTACATTTAAAGTACAAATCCAACAGATTAAACCTGCATTGAAATATGATTTACTGATTTAAAATATCAACATACTCAATATTCTCATTGTGAGAGTTGTATGTATTGCCAGATTGTGATGACAGAAAAGGATATTTTGTCATATACATTTAATAAACTACTCACAGACTACAACTATTTGAGTATTGTGTGCTTTTGAACAGATATAATGAAAAAACAAGTCCTGAATCACTCATTGTAGTAACCTAGGGTTATTACCAGAGCCGTATTATGAATTGTAGCCTTCTACATCAGTCACAAGCTGATTCTGTACTTGTTAAAATCAGTTGCAAAGCTTGCACTGGATCAGTGCTTTAAAAAGACTACTTTAGGAAAAATATTTTGGTTTGTTGGGTTTTTTGTTTGGTATTTTTGGTTGGTTGGTTGTTTTTTTTTAAAATGTCCTAGCATGTAGAAGGAATAGATTTAATTTACTGAGATTTTGCCTTTTGGTGTGTGTACGGAACAAGAGATTGAGCTCCAGACTAGAGAGCTCCCTCTCCCACCAGTGACAGAAACAATTGTGCATTTCAAAGGAACCTCCCTGCAAATCTAAGGAACTTTTTGTTATGTAAATGAAACTAACTTGTTTGGTTTTGTTGATGTTTTTAAATACCAAGTTGTAGATATGTCTGTTGTGTTAAACACATCAAACAGGGAACCAGAACATCGGTCTCCTACATTCTGGGTCCTGCTGTAGACATGGATAGTTTGCTTAAGGTTGCATTTCAAACAGCAGCTCTTTGATGCTTTAAATACCCGGCTGAAGAGTGATCATTAACACAAGAAAGTGGGAACAGGCAATCAAATGGAATTACTGGCAGGGGAGGGGCGTTAACAGGGGTTGCCAAGCTGAAACAGCTTCTACCACAAAATTACCTCAAACTAGTACAAAAGTATACATAAAACCAAAAACTGTCACTGCCAGTGTCAGTATTCAAAACCTCCGCTGGTACTGTGAGTGATAAAGGGGAAAAAAAAGTTCTGCTTCTCTTCAGTCCAGAAACAGGAGTTCTTCCATGGACATGGACTGTGGATGAGGTACTACAGGGTCCACCACAGAATGGGAAATCCCGGGACCCGATCTGTGCTCCTGACTGGCGTTAAAGTGAGCCTGGGCACGTCTGCATTGCACAAGAGACATCTTCAATCTGCACGGGTTGCAGTGCGGAGCTGAAAGCTGCAAAGCCACGTCACAACATTTCAACAAGTTTCATGAAAAGGTCATTACGATGTTTTCAGCCCTTCTGAGCCTCATGATTCCCAAGTTAAGAAGAAAACCATTAGTTTGCCTTCTGGGCTCCAGAGGCATACGGAAGTTTCAGCAGGCAGAGATTTGAGTGCAGAGTTTGTAGAATGCTTGAGTTCTCAAAATAAGTTCTAAATTATTGCTTTCAGAATTTTGTTTTTCTAGGAAACACATAATATTTATAGATAAGCTGAATCTGCTTTTTTTTTTTTTTATCAGAGAGTATATGATCCACTGAGTACTCACTCTGGCTGTGATTCTTCTTTGGTGTTACTTGTGTCATGCCTGAAACCCTGTGGATGGCGGCAGTCTGAGGAGGGGAAGACAAACTCACAATTGTTCCGTACCATCATGTTTCCAGTATGTGCATACACAGAAGAGGGTGGCTTCTGATTATCAAGGGCTGAAGTAAACAAACACTTGGACCCAGCCCAGTCATTCTTAGGCTGCTCTCCAGTTTATTTTTTAAATGTGGCAATCCCCCAATCTCATTGGTGCTTCCTGTACTACTTAATAAAAACAGAATCTGGTTCATTAAGTTCTTTAAATGAAGTGACCTTGTTCAGAGGTCTCTAACCATCAACAGTCCATATGAAGCCAAATTTGGATGTTAAAAAAAGGAGCAAAGAGCATACCTTTTCCTGCGTTTTTTAGTTTCATATCATATCCTGCAAATTAAGGGCTTTGAGTAATTTCCAAAACTGATCAAAAAGCTGCATAATACACCTCTTCACAGTCCAAACTATGTGGGCTCTAAGGGTGGAAATTTCAAAGCAACATGCAGGAGAAACTGTTGCCCCAGATAAGTTGATTAATAAAATTAGTAATGGCTGGAGTTCTGAATTTGATTATTCTTCAAACCTTCTCTTGTTACTGCATTGTGACTTGTTTCAAAAACTATATGTTGGCATGTTCAATTCATCAGAAGATGTAATACTTTAATACTCTTCCTTTCTATTTGTGTAAAATAACTGTGCATAAAATTAGATAATCAGATTCCACTGTGAAGATTGCTGCAGTTATACCTGACAACCAGGGAATCATGGAATCAAAATCTGTGTGTTATTTCTGTATCTCTGAGGAGAGTGGTGGGTCAGAGCAGTACGATGGAACCCAAAGCTCCTGGGAACCAGATTATATTAATGTGCAAAAAATAAGTAGTTGAGGTTGTGTATCTCTAGCGTTAGGACTTACATTAGGACAACTCCCTTGAGGGAGTTTGTGCCTGCCTTCCTCCTCTCCCATGGTTCAGTTCTCAATATTTTTATCCTACTTACAACTTATGCTCAATTTTCTTTCTTTTTTGGAGAAACTCACAATTTTCAAAGTTTCAACTCACTCCATATAGATACACTCAGTTGGTGTTTACTCTGTTGTGAAATTTGCTATCAAAGGCAACCCTACAGCATTTAAGATTCACAAGTGTCTTTCACACAGCTCTCCTTGTTAGGTGTACAAAGGAGGTTCTTGAAGAGCTATTACAGAGTGCGAAAAGAAACATACAATTTGGTCCACTCTTGATGTTCCTATCTCAGTAGCAGACTGAAACAAAGCAAAAAGTACTACCCAGGACTGCAGCTACTTCTTTGTAAGACACTTCCCAAATGCTGTGTAGCGGTATAGTTTGCTCTATCTATGACTGGTGTTCTAAGTAGTAGTCAGTACACTTCAAAAGTTTGGGATATGTTCCAGCGAAGATTTCAAGCACTCCAGTACTGCTTCAGACTAGCTAAGCTGAAAGTCAGCTGAAACACAGGCTCACCCTTGCTAACTAAGTTTTCTGGATGATTCTTTGGTTATGATTGGCCCAGAACAAACAAAAGATATCTACTGTCTGTCCCATGCCACCTGGAACTCAGAGCTGAGCTGTACAAAGATACAAAAGAGCACAAAGGAAAGAGCAAACTAAGTTAGATAGCTTCCAGGAAATATTGGCTTGAGCTGACTTTAAGCTGTAGGAAAAGGTTCTCGTCTGTCCCTTCTTAACCATGAC
This sequence comes from Ardeotis arabs, assembly GCA_011801015.1. NCBI lineage: Eukaryota > Metazoa > Chordata > Aves > Otidiformes > Otididae > Ardeotis > Ardeotis arabs. Next base: position 3,032 of record JAAGAY010002693.1, on the reverse strand, counting down.
AGTGTTTCTAACAGCCACTCTTGTGCAAAGTAACTTTACTGCTATCATAAAGAAGGCATAAAGCTTAGATAATCTGGGAGCTGTGTTTGTGAATAAAAATCCAAACTCAGCAGTAGAGCTGTTTCATAAATGGGCAGCACCTATGACCTTGTCATAAAGATACCATAGAATGGTACTATTGCATTATGCTTATGGTCCTTACGTTATGCTTCAATTCAATTTCTAAGAGGGAAATTACTAAAAACACCTAAAAAGATTTGCAAGCTTAAAACCTTCTAAAGTGAGACTTGGTGTTCCAAACCCCATGGTTCAGATTTACTCTACTTGGTCCAGCACTCTGTCCTTAAAATTACCTTTCTACTTATCACCATGCCTACACTTGGGAATTGCATCAACTTAATTGAATAGGTTTTTAAATCTGGTTTCAAATTGTTCAAGATAAGTTAGCACAAAAATCATATGTAGACACATAGCTTGGTTTTTATTCTCTACTAATAGTCAATTAATAACTTATGAAAATGTTACCAACATGTCTTATGACAAACAAGAAAGGCTTATTGAAGAAACTAAAAGGCTGTATTGAGATTGATGCAGAAGGATGACAAGTCTAGAGAAACTGTCATATCTCATTACTAAAATCAGTATCCTAAAGAACAAAAAAGGTTCTTTTATGTAATTTTAAAAAGAAAAAAGATGACAGGATTAAAAAAAAACCCTAACACCTACAGTAACTAAAAAGCCTAAAACCTCAATAGAAATCTGTCCTTTCTTTAAAAATCAATTTGCAAGACAAAATGCTGACAATATGAAATAAAAATATTTTTACTAGATTCAGGAAAATCTTAAAAAGAAGAAAAATTATATAACTGAAAGAATATAAAAGCTCTAGATTTCAATACTATGACTTCTAATGGTATCAAATTATTGTAGTGATCATAATCCAGTTTTTAAATTCATTTAAAGAACCATGAAGGTTAAAATCAGTCTCATCTTTGCTATTTGCAATACAGTTTTAAGTGTAGCATTGCTGCAGCTGTGAGGAACTAAGGCTATGAGAAAGACAGGCTGAAGGCAGATAGAATGTTTCTATTAGACCAGCTGGGTTTAACTGGGAAAAACTTGCAAGCTTTGAGGCATACAAACCTCACCTCAGGCTAAAAGCTTTTGAGTGCAAGGTGGGTTTTTTTTTTCTTCCTGTTTTATCAATTGATCAAATGGTCTTTCTCCCCTTCCTGTTTATTATTTCACACAGATAGATATTCATCTCAGATAAAGGAAATATAAAATAACAAATATACAAGACAGAACCAAACAATGGTCGCCTTCAACAAAAGAGTATTTTCAAGTTTAAGGCACCTGCTCAGAACTGGCAGTCTCTTCTTGACAGTCTCCTGTGTTCATCAGCACCTTTGGTAGCTCAGAACTTTGAACCTCGGTTTCTTACCACAGTTCTTATCCAAAAAGAAAGATAAAACACAAGTTTTGAAATATCTTTTCGTTTATGTCGAACAAAAAAGCTCAAAGCAGTCGTAGCTACTGGCCAGTAGCACAGAAAGCTGTGTGTGGGCAGATTAGAGACTAAAAGGATGGGATCACTTGAGAGGAGGGTAAGAGAAGCAAGTCACATGCAGATGATGAAAGACTGATCAGCAGTGGAAGAGAGGGGAAGGGGAACAGAAGTGCTGATCAGTGAAGAAAGGAGGAAACAAGGAGCACATTGTGGGCTCAACTCAAAATGTTACTGTTCATCATTAGCTTAGACCTGATACTATAGGTCTAAGCCCCTTGGAAAAGGTAGACTCAGGAACAAAGATGTAAATCGACTGAAGAATTTTTGATGGGGTATCCTGCCAGCAGTATCCTGCAGATTTATTAATACTGAGCACTCTGCAATAAATACAAGCGCAGTGATCTCAAAAAGCCTAAATAAACAAACAAACAAAAAAATAAATCCACTCCATTCCAACATTATCATTGTCCAATATTTCTGAATTTCATTTTGAAATGACACTTGGTTTTGCAGCATACTATGCTTTGCCTATTCTAATATAGTAGCACATTTTGAAACTATAGTTGAAATAATTTTACTGATTTTTTTTTCCAAATCATGAATTTATGTCATATCAAGGCTTTCAAAAAAATGCTCTGATGTGGAAAAAAAAAAAGTCAAAATAATGACTTTTCCTGTAGCACATGCTTTCCCTGAGATAGGAAGTTTGATTCAAAGCGTACACTGAAATTAGTTGGACTCCCATTGATTTCAGCAGAGCAGATCTATAAGGAGATCTTGAAGAATAGAAGGAAGAAACTAGTGACAACAAATTGAAGGAATTCCTTTTTAACAATGCCTTACAAATATACACAATGATCACTCAGTCCTGCCTTTGATGTACAACTCCCCAAAGCTTTAAACTTTGCTACCACAGGAAAAGCAGAATTGGGCTTGCAAACCAGACAGGCACGAACCACATCTGCTCTCAAACACACCAGAAATAACTGGTGAGGTACCGCTGACTGCAGTGTGTGTCTGTATCTAGATTGGCAAGTCCATACGAAAGTCCTGCATATACAACATTAAATAATCAGTGGAGACTGATTTCTGTGATTTGTCATATGGCCCTTGGTGAAGTCAAAGCCTTGTTTTGCACTATTTTCTAGAAATATCCAATGTATTTCACAAGTAAGACAAAGCTATTTGGAACAGTATTTATGAAGCTAAAATCTGAGCTACCAAACCAGGACCTGTGTCTTTCACAAACCTGACCACATGTCTCTTCCGGATAAAGATGTAAAGATACAGATCGCTCAAGCTGAACGGATCCATGGGCAATACATACTATTGTTTAGACAAGAAAATGAAACCAAGTTAATATTAGCACCCAGGCTGATTTTCACTCGTAGCTCGGTGAAAATAAAGCTTTTGTAATAGGAATGTTGATACAACCTGAACTGTAACAGCACAAACACTGCTACTGAAATACAGTTTTGAGTCAGCCCCATCAAGGAGTGTTTTGTAAATGAATAATGACTTT
>JAAGAY010002684.1:0-16256 GCA_011801015.1 Ardeotis arabs | reverse complement strand
CCCCCCCCCCCACAGCACCCTTGTTAGTAAAGGAGGAGCAGCTGGGTGTTTGCAGAAAGGGGAGGATGAGGAGATGACCTTCCTGTAGCACTGGAGAAGAAGTAGCAGCAGTAGTGAGGATGTTTTTTTTTTTGTAGAGGTAATGTGCTTTTGGGGGGATTTGAACCAAAACTCTGTTTAGATCTGGTTTGACTGTGCCAACAGCCAGCCTCTGACTCAGTAGAAGAAGCTTACAGGCAGCAAAAGTTGTGATTATCACTGTTTGGGCGTTTAGGGATAGGTTTTGTTTGGCTGGCTTTGGTGGTAAGGCACAACAAGTGACCTCCTTTGCTCAATGTGGTCTTGTTTTGTGTCCCAAACTGCCATTGGTTGCAAGCTGGAGGTGGCACCACCTTGCAGGAGGTAGAACATAAAAAAGGGATGTGACCTCATGTTAATTTATTTTAATTCTTGATTATGGCAAGTATCTGTCTTATAGTTTTATTCTTCTGGATTATTGTTATTTCCAATACTGTCTTTTCAATAAGGTAATTTTCTCCTGAATTTTTTTTTAATGAAAAGTTCCTTGCACTCCTGGGGGGATGGAAGCTCTGATGGAGCTTTTCATATAACCACTGCAAGCTGAAAAAAAAAAAAAAAAATTTGAATCTGAGTGCCTTTAGAAAAGGAAAGCATTTTCCTCAACTGTGAAGAATTAGCACCAAAACCTGGGTAGCCAGTCTCTAAATAATTCCTGTGCTAAAAGATTAACTCGTGTGGTCTTCAATAATCTGAAGTTTTTATGTTTGTCTAGAATTTATATGGTGTGTGATGACCTCTTAATATTGCAGTATGTCCTCTGTTTCATCAGAAGATACACATCTGTTACTAATAATGCTTTCAAAAGGCAATAATTTCTACCACTAATGCAATGAAGTGATTTCCCTAAATATTTTCCCCAGCAGCTATTTTCTGCTTATTGCATACTTCCCTGTGCATAGGGTTTGACATTTGACATAATTTTTTCTCTTTGAGTGGATGTTTCAAATTCACTTTCTAAGCAATCATTTTCTGGTGTGTGTTTTTTCACTAGTTAAAATAAAACCTGTAAAAGTGCAAAGCAGATGAGCAGACTTTAAAAAAGCAAAACATGAAAGGCAGGAAAAAATTACTCCAGCTGTTACATATCACTCAAATTCTTTACATGTGCCTCAGCTGGGCTGGTTGGCTTTGAGAGGGAGAGGAAGCATCTATGGCTCTGGTGTGAACAGAAATGTGATGCGTGCCGTGCATAGATACGGATGGGTACGATGATGGGTAGAGGGAATAATTAGTATTGTTGTGAAATCCCTCTTAAATCTGAATTCCCAGCTGGGCTGTGCTCAGGCACTGATGCTGTCATTTGGGTTGCAAGAGAAAGCGACTGGATTGCACACTCTGAGCTTTTGGAGGGGTTTTCTGTACCAGCATTTTGCAGTTGCTTGATGTGTTTCTGTAACCTCAAGGCTAAAGGGCTGAGCCAGGCAGGACTGACTCTTGGGGTGTAATGGCCAGGAAATCCCAAATTGGTCATTTACTGGTAAAATCTTTTCCCATCAGCTCTCCCTCTCCATGACAGCGTTACTGTTGTGGCGAGGTGAGTAGTTTCTGGGAAAGAGCAGAGGACCCCAATTGAGCAAGGCTGTCAGAGCCATGACTGCGTGCTCTTCTGGGGACAAATGGCCCATTTCTGGGCTTATGCAGCCAGTGCCACATTCCTGGCTGGCACAGCCAGGGTCCTTTGGACCCCTCACCACCCCAGACCATGGTACAGACCGTCCAATTTTCCTGCCTCATAGCATCCCCCCCAAAATATCTTGAATAGAAGCCTGCAAAGCAGTTGAAACCTTAAATTCCATTGTGCATGCAGGGTGAGTTATCTCGTACTGGGAGAAAGATGTGGATTTGCAGCTGGGTCCCAACAAGTTTTTCTACAAGGGGAATAAGCAGGGAGGGCAAAGCATCATCTCGCACATGGCGTGGGAGAGGAGATGCTGTGAGCATCCTCAGAGCCCTCTAAAAATCTGCTCTGTGGGAATGTCAGGGTCAAACCCAAGGGGCCTCTGTCTCCCTCTGTGTTTGCTTCGTGGGGATCTCCTCATGCCTCATCATAAGCCTGTTTTCCCAACCAAATTGCTCAACCTGAAATCACCTTAACTTGGCTGTTCTCTGGTGTACGCACAACCCTGGGAAGCTGCAGTGAAATCATGAGGCTGCTGTAAGTCTTGCCAGTGGCTTGAAAGTGGACGCCAGCCACCCAGAACAACTTTTTGCAGCCCCAGCAGTGGGATGTACATCCAGTTGCAGCTGTGGAGCAAGCAGGGAGGAGAGACTGCTCCCCAAATCCCAGCGTGGAGCCGTAGTGGCACAGATTGCCCTCTGGAGGTGATGCATGCTCCTCTCTTGGATGGGTGAATTCCTCCTTAAATTTCTCTGCGCTGTCAAGAGCTCTGAGCTGGGGAGAACATTAGCCAAAAGCCACTCCCAGCAGCGATTTGGACACCTAGGAGGCTAAATGCTGTGGTTTTTTTTTTTTTTCCCTCTGAAATAGCTCAGTCATCTTTTAAAATGAACATAAGCCTCCCAAGCCTCTAGGCACCTGGCCACTGCTTCATCATATGGCACCAAATCTTATCCAGCCTCCAGAGAAGCAGGGCTGTTTCTAGAGACTTGGGATGAGCTGATGGGACAAATTCTGAGTTTGTTCATAGAATGGTTTGGGTGGGAAGGGACCTTCAAAGCCCATCCAGTCCAACCCCCCTGCAAGGAGCAGGGACATCTCCAACCAGATCAGGTTGCTCAGAGCCCCGTTCAACCTGGCCTGAAATGTTTCCAGGGGTGGGGTGTATATCAAAATTATGTCTAAGAGGACTTCAGTGGGGCCCATTCCAATTTCCACCAGCTCTTTTGAAGGGTTTCCATTTGCAGCCGTCTGGCACTGACAGTGTGGGGAAGCTGAGGGGTTGGTGGGCTGAGGGCTGCTCCTGAAAACATTTCTTCCTACAAAAGTAGACCTGAGCACTAGAAGCAAACAAGCCTAAAAGGGTGGAAAAATCTTCCTGCTTTTGCAAACCACTTGAGCTCTGATTTTTTTTTTTTTAAACCAGCATTCAGCAAAGTGACAGAGTTATTTTGCATTTATATCCTACATGGGCAGGCTCCCTGGTTGCTAGCATTTAATACAAATCACATATTCAGTTCTTATAGGCGTGCTGTTGGCTTAAAATCTGGTTGTTTTCTTCATCTGAAGACCGAGACTAAAATAGAGTGGTTAATAAGAGGAAAGGGAGTATTTGCTAAAAAAAAAAAGAGGAAACTCCCTCAAAGATCAATGACTCTTTATGTATAGTAACCTAAGCCTCCCAGTGCCTCTCCACCCAAACAAATCGGCTCCTTAATGTGGAACTCGAATCGCTTTAAAAAGGTGGAAAAAATGATGGGCGCGCGGAGCGGTAAGGCTGGCCGTGATTCACAGGGGAGGGCAGGCATGCAATGCCACCCGCGGCTGTGCACGCCCAACACGGGGGCAGGTTCGTCCCCTCACTGCAAATCAAAGATGTCCAGGCTGGGAGAACACAGTCCAAGGCTGGCAAGACTGTGCGCTTACCCGAATTTGCACGGATGGAAGGAATAAGATGTTCCCTTCCCTCCTGTTCCCAGACAGGCACGTAGCAAAAGTTAGGAGAGGAACAATTTTTTTTTTTTCCCCTCTTTGACATGTGGGAGTACAGCGGGGGCTGGTTTATCTCACCCTGAAACCAGGGAAAGTTAATGTGCTTGAATGGAAAACTGTCAAGATGCTTCAAAAACCAGAAAGGGAACTGGGGAGATTGCTGAAAAATGGAAAGGGAATGAATGAATGACGATGCGGCAGCAGCAAGCGTGCAGCCCTGCGCTCCTGTCTTAAAAACACTGTTGTACCCCTGGTCATAGAATCACGGAATGGTTTGGGTGGGAAGGGACCTTACAAGCCCACCCAGTCCAACTCCCCTGCAAGGAGCAGGGACACCTCCAACCAGATCAGGTTGCTCAGAGCCCAGTCCAACCTGGCCTTGGATGGTCAACCTCTCTGCAAAGACTAGGATGTAATGAGGGCATAAGGTTGAGGACGAAAAGCCTGTTTCCCTGAGCTGTGGTACTGGTGAGTCAAGGGATGGTGCTGGGGAGATGTGGAGTTGGGTCTCTGCTCTGCCACCGCATTGGTATGCAACCTTGGAGGAGTCCACCAGCTCCCTCTAACAGCCTCTGGCTGGAGACATCTCTCTGGCCTCCACAAAGCTCCTAGACTAGGCCACTATGCCCCAGAAACAGCCCTATATAAGCATAGTAATTATCCAACCATAAATACTGATTCATTTTTTTTAAAACCAGTAAGTAATGGGGTAAAGCCAGAAGTTTGGAAAATGCAGCATTCCTCCCCTGAGAGCGTGCATGAATCACTGCAGCAACCAGAAATGAGTTGAGAGTTTCCCATTGCACCCATGGGAACCAGAGTGGCTTTGGCCACCTCCGCTCCAACCAGTTTTGGCCCCTGTGCCTGGTCAGGAAACCAACTTGGCCACAACCGTTTCTCGCCCTGGCCTCCAGTTGGGAAGGGAGGGCTTTGCTGAGCCAAGAGGGATGGTGGCGGGGTGTCTCACCGATTACTCATAGCCACCCCCTTGGCCAGAGCATCGCTCTGGAGAGCCAAGGGCAACTGGGGCTACGGGAGGGAAGGTGGGAGGGAGTGTGGATGGGAGAGGTGGAGAGGGGAGGTGGCTCTGTATGAGGCTGGAGACCCCTTCAGCAGGGGAAAGAATGTCAGATGTTTGGCCAATGTCCCCCTGTGTGGATGACCACAAGAGAATGAGGATCATCTCTGAAGCCACAGCAGTGCTGGCCCACCCTAGAGCAGCAGGGACATTCCCGGCAGCGGGATCTGCGTGGGGTGGATGGGCTGGCATCTCTGTCCAGTCCATCCTACCTTGCCTGGAGGCAGGAGGGGTGAGGGCTGCTACCTAACAACCCCCAGCCCTGGGGGCACGCCTCAGGAGCAGGGAAGGAGCACAAAGACATCCTGTTTGCTTGCCATTGCCCCTCAGGTCAACCCTTTAGCAGGACCCCTTGCAGCATCCCATTCATGCACCCGCCTCCTTGTGACCCAGCAGCTCCCCAAACCACTACATCCCCTCCTTGGGGCACAGACCCCCACTGCTCCCCCAGGCATCCCACTCCCACCCCACCAAGCTGCTGTAGTGATTTCAAAGCATCATTGAATGAATTAATTCCCCCTGTGCTGGTGGGACCAGGAGCTTCCCCATGCACCTGTGGTGCATCGGCTTGAGGAGGAGGCTCCTGGTGTGAGCGAGCCGACTACATCGCTCCACTTTTCCCAGCTTGATGCAAGCCTGGGGGTAGCTTTCTTCTGAGGACACTGCTCCATGCATGGGATGGGTTTTGCTCAAAATGCCTTGAAAAATCCCCGAAGACTAAAACCCCTCCGAAGAGGGGAAACGCAGCACGGCAGTTGCTGAGCCCAGGCTAAGCTCTTCTGTGCGGAAAGCAACACTTACCCCTGAGTGAACCCCCAAAAAGTTGCTTGTTCCAGGATTTTTCCACTCCAGAGCGCCTCTCACCCTTGCTTCATGGCGTGCCGGCACTGCTCAGCCTTCCCGGTCCCTGCTCGCCTTGCTTGGTGGGGTGCGAGTGCTGGCGGGGTGAGGGAAATTGGGGCCGCCGCGAATCTGAGCGAGGCCGGAGGAGGCGGCTGGGGCGGGAGTGCCGAGGGGCTGGGCGATCTGGCGTCGCAAATGGGATCCAGATGGTTGATGCTGGCGTTCCCCGGGCTGAGGTCAGAGCCGCTCATCACATGCGGTCCTCCCCCCCCCACCACCACCACCCCCCCACCCTGGGGGACGCTTCCGTGCTGTGTGGCTTCCCTCCTTCCCGTGCTGGCCTCGCCGTCTCCAAAGAGCCTTCTCCCTGTTATTGATAAGAAGAAACACATTAAAAAAAAAAAAAAGGAAGAAAAAAAAAAAAGCCCTGCGGGGTTGCAGGAGCGGATTTAACTATGCCTTTCGGTCAGGAAGGGCTGGACTTGGAGGCTTGCAGGATCCAGGACATGCCAAGGACCATACCAAGTTATGCAGGGCTGCGGCGAAGTGCTGTTTGGAGATGCTCGAGGCTGCGGAAAGCTCAGCCTCTCCCCCTGCACAGTTTCGACCATCGGTGCAGGGGGAGAGGGAATCTCCTCTTAATCCAGTTTCCTATTCATATGTAACAGGGTGGTTTTTTTGGGGGAGGAAGAAGTGGGGGGATGATGTTATATCACAGCTTATAAATAAAAGTTAGCCCCTTAGCATGAGGATAAATATTTTAAAGTGGAAAGTTTCAAGTAGAAGTTTAAAAGTTCCTGAGCAGTGATTTTCTTTTTCTTTTTTTTTTTTCTTTTTAAACTGATGTGCTGTGAAAAAAATATCTTTAACCTTTTATTAGGCAGAGCCTATCAGGCAGATTTGAGGGGCTAATTTTATTCTTCTGCCTTGAAGACATTTCAGTCTGGGCCGGGTTGTGTTTTGCAATAAATGATGGTGTGGAAACATTAATTCTTATCTCTTGCCCTTGTGTGGGTCCATATAAGGCTGGAACCGAGTCGGCGTCCCTGCAATCAAATAGTCAAATTCTCTTCGTTTCGAATGGGGATTTATGATGTTTGCTCTGGGTTTTGTGCTGCTGGAAAGACCAGCCGCATAAAGGCATAGCTGGAATGCTTCAGGAAAGTGCTGAGCCCTCGAACTGATGCAACAGCTCTTTTTAGAAATGGTGCTTGGCTTGGCGCACGCCAAGACTGAGCGCCAACCTCACGGAGGGATCGAGCGCGAACATCCCTGCGCCCGAAAGCAAGCAGAGTGTCATGGCCCCCTCCCCAAATTCAGCTGTCAGGAGGACGAGCCCAACTGGGGATGCTGCGGTGGCACCAGGACACCCCCATAAAGCAGGGATGCGTGGCCATGGGCACTCTTGCCCTGTTGTCAGCCTAAGGCAATGTGCTGCCCTGTGTCTTCTCCTGCCTTTGGGCTTTCAGGCTACCACCTCTCCTGGGCATCTCAGCCCTGCTGTCACCTGTATGACATGCTCAGCAAGAATTACATCCACTGAGCGGGGACCAGCAGTTCCAGTTTGCCACCAGCAGTGGAAACCAGTATCGGTTTGGTTGTATGAGCTCAACAGCAACTGGGATCTGTGTGGCAATTAGTTCAGGTAACCTTCAAAAAACAGTTTTCTGTGTGGTGATGAAGGAATGTGGGAAAACAGGTTTAAGTGACTGGAAAACCACTCATAATCCTTTGCAATCCTTCCTTTAGCAGTTCCCTCTGTTAGAATCAGAATCACAGAATGGTTTGGGTGGGAAGGGACCTTCAAAGCCCATCCAGTCCAACCCCCCTGCAAAGAGCAGGGACATCTCCAACCGGATCAGGTTGCTCAGAGCCCCGGCCAACCTGGCCTGGAATGTTTCCAGGGATGGGGCATCCACCACCTCTCTGGGCAACCTGGGCCAGTGCTCCACCACCTTCAGTGCAGAAAGAAATTTTTTAATATTCAGTCTAAATCTATCTTCCTCTATTTTGAAACCATTACCCTCTGTCCTGTCACAACAGACCCTACTGAACAGTCTCTCTGTTGGCATTGGTGACCCTGTGTGAAGTAGTCCCCATCCTCCACGGCCGCTGTGATGTCCCAAGGGAGAGTGAAATCCCTGGGGAAGGGGTGACATCTGCAGGAACAGACTTTCCAACCCCAGACATGGGAATGGAACCCCCTCTGATAATTAGTACAGGACTGACTCACATCATGTTGGTAATTTCTAGAGACAGCTGGGACTAAGCTTAGCAAGATTTCCTCTCTGGTGTATTAATAACTAGATGTGATTAATGCTATGAGGCAGGAAGAGGGTTTTGAGGAATTCTCTTTCCACCCACAATAAAAAAGCTCTGTGTTCCTTTCTCATTGCATGCAAAGGGGACCTTGATGTCCTTCAGTCCCAGGAATAAGGGTCTCTGCTTGAGACCCTCAAGTATATATATGAAAAAATCATTTCAACAGGTCGAGAGTGGTGAAATTTTGTGTGCGGATGTGCTTCAGCTGGGCCATTTCTACCCCCAGTTTAAGAAATGCTCTGTGGGTTTCCCCCTGTGTGACTTACACAAGAACAGGGTGGCTGGCTCTGGGTCCAGTAGGTGTGGGGACACCCGGGAACATCTGGCTTTGGCTCCATCCTTGAGCACCATCTACTGGCTTTTCCTCCAGGGACTCCCCGGCCGTCCACCAAACCCAAGGTGTTGTCTTCTTCCCCTCAAATAAGACCAGCTCATGCAAGATGAGGCTGCTGCTTACTCTGAAATTAGCGGGTACCCCCAAAACCACATTCCATACCACCCTCAGCTTTGAAACAGCCAGGGTGGAAGAGGAGGAGCATCTCTAGAGTGTGCAGGGAAGGTGGGGAGAAGGTGAACTGGGCAGGTCAGGGTGGGAATTAAAGGCAAAAGAAGAGTCATTTGGCCCTGCCCTTCCTATCTGCAGCCCTTGCAAAGAAATTAAAACACCAGTGCAAGATCCTTGTCTCATCCTCAAAGATGTAGTTGTGAGAGCAGGTTGGGAGAGAGGGAGGGGCTTGGGAGACCCTTGGGGATGCTATGACCTGGGTGCAACCTCTGGCTTAATTGCAATCAGGGGCACATCCCCTACTTGGCACAAGGGTAGCCAATTTTTGTGCCCCAGGATGGGTTTTTGGGTGGATATTAGTGCGTTCCCAGGGCTCCTTGGGATCTCTCTGCCACTGGCTGTACAATTAACACAACTCATAACAGGTAACTTCTCTGCTCCATCCCAATTCCTCATCTGTAAGACTGGGATTTGGCTCCCTTGTGTATGCGAAGGGTGAATAGCGGGGATCAGCGCGACTGCTGCAGTGGAAGAGCTGTCTTGGGGAGCTGGGCACAGGTTGGAGTCTCTTGATCTTGGTTCTGAAAACTTTGAAAAGCAAACAGCAGGAAAAGCCTAAAGAATGAAAACAAAAATTTCAGCGTCTCCCACACAACTGGAGGAAAAACCCTTCCTGGGGAGAGAAATGTTTTAGGGCTAATTGAAAAGGAGTTTCCTTTTTTTTTCCCCCCCCCGTATTCATAAGTGTTATCACTTAAAATCAAAGGTGCAATAAAAGCTTCACATAGTGGGGCTTATTAGGAGTTATTTTTATTATTAATATGGATTTTATTATTAATATTGGATATTAATATTGGATTTACTGAAATGCATTGTGCTGTGTCTTTTGTTTTTTTTCCTTAAATCAAAGCTCTTAATCTCTGTGTATGCTGAAAAAAATCTTGCTTTTGATAAACCAGTGATTTCTTAAAAGGATGTGTGCTCTGCTGCAACATCTCCCACTGAGGCTAATACTGCTAATAAATCACAGCAACAGGCTAAGCCCAGCAGAAGCAGTAAAAGCAAGCCTACACCAGGGCTGTGTGTTATCTGAGCGTACGGAATATTAATCCACGGCCTAAAGGAGGAGAGATCGTAACTCAGATGAAGAAACTTGGAACCTTGACCCACAGCATCCTGCAGAGCGCCTTCCTGCTAGAAGGGCTTTTCAGCATCTGCGATGACAAGGAACAAACCCCTCTCAAATATGTAAATAATGCAAATATTATCCCCTCCAACGCAACGCAGAGTTTGTAGGTCAACTGTAACGTGAACTGCGATGCTCGGCTTCTAGGAAAGATGCTAGCTGAGCTCTTTTTCAGAATAAAAGATAACCCAGGGAGCCTGCATGGGATGTGTTTTGGCCAACACAGACCTTGCCAGTCATTGCTTTGGGTTGCTCCTGTTTTCTTACATTAGATACTTCCAGGTGATGCCTTGCACAAGAAGATTAAAAAAAAAAAATAATAATCTTTAAGTCTTGGCTTCCATGTCCTGTGGCAACTTCAAAGTCCTGCTCTGCGTAAAAAGCCATTTGAAATGGGCTGAATTCCAACGGTTCAGTGAAATTCCCCATTTTGTGATGGAAATGATTGTTGCTAATTACTGGGGAGAGAGGTGAGGTGGCTTGAAAAGAGCTGGAGTCGGGGAGAAGCCAGAAATACTCGCTGCCCACGCAGACGGGATGATGTAATGGCAGATGAGCCGAAGAGGAATTACAGGGAATTATTCATACCCATGAATGAGTGTTATGTTAGTTGGGAAGATACTAGGGAGAAAAGACCTGAGGGTTTGCTGTAGCTGGTTCATCGGAAACCTGTGGTCATTGTGCACCACTGGTAAAGAGAGGAAAAAAAAAAAAAAAAATCATGTTTTATGGTAAGAGGGAGAAGACAGCACTGGAAATATAGGGGAAGAAATAAAAAATTGCTCAAGGTGATTTCATGGATTTGAGCAGGGTTGAACCCCTCTCCATATCTCCTATCATGCAACTTCATGGTTAGGACAAAAGGAAATGACCTCAAGTTGCAGCAGGGGAGGTTTAGGTTGGATATTAGGAAACGCTTCTGTACGGAAAGAGTGGTCAGGCACTGGAACAGGCTGCCCAGGGCAGTGGTGGAGTCACCATCCCTGGAGGTGTTCAATGAACATGTAGACGTGGCACTTCAGGACGTGGTTTAGTAGGCATGGTGGTGTTGACGGTTGGACTTTATGATCTTGGAGGTCTCTTCCAACCTTAAGATTCTATGGTTTCCTCTCTGGGCTTAACTCCTTTGGCTTCATCCCATACCTGATAGTCCCTCTCTGGTCTCTTGGGCCTTAATGAAGAGCAAGAGAATGGTTTGGGTTGGAAGGGACCTTAAAGATCATCCATTTCCAAGCCCCCTGAGAGTGTAAGTGACTGAGGGTCACCCTGGGGAGGGTCATAGTGGGCAGAGGTGGCTGCTGCTCCCCAGGGCTTCATGGGGAAAGAGACCATATTTCCAGGTGATAGTAAAAAGTAGTGTTAGTTACTGAGCATCTTGGCATGGCTGAAGATACCGCAGGGTGGGATGCACTTGTTTCTCCTCTTCTCCTCCATGGCAAGGTCCTTGCTGTCCCCAGCTGGGACAGGGCTCCTTGTGCCAGGGAGTCTCACTGGGTGGGCATGGGGGTCCAGGCTGCCTAATATTTCTCGCTTAAACATCCCATCACTCAATGGCGAGCCGATACAAACAGTATCTCCACACCATAGGTGGTTTTTTTGGAGTTAGCATAAAAAAAAAAAACCAACACAAACCAGGAAATAGCATGTATGCGGTCGGTACGCATTTATTCCTCAGGGGCTTGCCTGTGATTTGCACTGAGCGTATGGAACAACTTGTGCTTGAGATGTTTGTGTCTGAGGCATCTGCTGAGCTTCGAGCGATGAGGTAAAACTGTGCTTCCACTGTGCCGTTCGCTGTTTTGGGTAGAGCTGTTGAGGCATCCTTTGGGAGATGCTGAGTTTTCCCCTGTAAATGGCTGGAGCTCCTTTGGAAGCTAAAAAGCCAAGGTTTTTGCCCAAATCCATCCAAAAACTCACTCAAGGCATATAAGCTCCCACCTCCCACTTAAAATCTGGGTAAAGAAAAGCTTTAACAAATTATTTGCCTGGGGAAAAGAATGCTGTTTTGCTGAAGTTTGTAAGTTTGACAAGCAATTTGGTTTTTTGGGGTGGGTTTTTTTTTTTTTTTTCTGAGGAAGCCAGGAAGGTTTTGCAGAGCCAAAGGAGAAGTTGAGTCGTTTTGTCCTGTAGCTCAGTTTTGGGGAGCAAGCATCGTCTGCGGAGGCTCAGGAGGTGGCTGTCCGCCTCACTGCAGATGGAAACATCTCCCAGTTACTGGGGAACCTCTGCAGCAATGAACCTTTCCCGAAATTCAGGTGTGCCTTCGGGCAACCACATCCTCCTGCCAGCACCTGCGGCTCCCCTGGTGTTGGGACCCTTCTGCAGCCCCTGAGCTGGGGATGTCCCTGGATCTGAAAGATCAACCTGTGCCCAGGGGCAGGAAGAGGTGGGGACGGCTTTGCATGGATACCGTTGCTGTTTGTCACCCTTTCCAACCACTTGTGGCAGAAAGGAGTGGAAAAAAAGCCTTCAGCGCTCCTTATAAAATCCAGGGCCAGCAGGCTTGCCAACCTTACTAATGTGTCCTCCGTCAAATGTCTCATTCATTCGTTCTGTAGTGAGGACACGTGAAAAATCACATCATTTCCTCGAGGCAGAACAGCAGCGTGCTTGTCCCTAAAAAAAAATCCCCATGCTACGTAGGAGCAAGCCACCTGTCAAATATGAGCGAGCTGGAACGGGGCTGATCTCCCCATCTTGGGCTATCTACAGGTTGAGATAGTTTTAGTGTGAATTTTCAAAGTGGGGCTGATCTGGAGCTGCGTTGAAGGCGAATATGCTAGGGGCTATCTGCCTTCCACCATCTCAAACATCCATTCTCCATCAAACCTTCTAGTCAATGCTGGACCGGCAGAGGCTTGCTGGGCACAAAAAGCCACTGTTTCAGACAATTTCTGGGCTTTGTAAGGATGTAAAAAAAAAAAAAAACCAAACAAACAAAAAAACCCCAAAACCCCAGGCCAGTGGCTTTGACAGAGCAAGGTCTTGTATCTGAGATAACTGATGCTCCAGCTCAAAGCCCAGCCTTACCTCCACGGTGAGGTAAGAGGTAGTGTGCCACTGAGCTCCTCTTCCTCTTTGGGGACGGGTCCCAAAGCTTGGATCTTCTTGCTTTACTCTGTGTGGGTTTTTTCCTCCTTTATTGAACACTTAGGGGTCTCTGGTCCTCCAAACAGAGAGGAGATGAGTGCCAAGTGGCCAACAAGCACCATCCACAAACATCAGCATTTATTTCATTGGTTTCCTCTCCCAAATTGCAGATAATCTTCCTCCCTGCCTTTGGAGCAATCTAATACTTCTGAAGATTTTTTTTTTTTTTTTTCTCAACCCTCTGGCTTTTTGGGAGCCTCATGGCAGGACAACCTTTGCTACTTGCTTGAGGTGCTTGCTTTGGGTACCCACCGTCTGCTCCAGCTCCTTGTGCTGGTCTTGGCACAACTTCCCCCAGGCTGCCCCCAACCTCCTGCCTCAGTGAGGGCACCTTCTCTGGTGCAAACAGCATTTTGGGTGCTAACGACATAAGGATTGACCTCCCTGGGGGTGAATGTCTTAGTAGACCGCAACTCATAATCTCTTTTGCTGGAGATCTTTGGGCTGTGGTGCTGGGACAGCCTGGCAGAGCATCCCCCTCCCTCTTCACCTCCAAAACCTAGCACCGAATGGGCATAAAAATACCAACCGGTGCCCGTGGCTCAAGGGAGTGTCAGGGCAGAGAGCAACCCCCTTACTGAAGGATTTTTGTGGATCTGAAGCACCAGCTCAGTAATTTGACCTCCTCCTCCGCTCTGCAGCGGGAGGCGTTGGTGGAGCAGGAACGTGCAGTGATGTACAGAGTACAGCGTGTACGTTACTCGTGCTGACAGCAGCATGTTCTCACTAATTTCTCTGTTGATGTATCTTCTCGAGCAGGCTGCTGCTAATGTCCTCCTCACTGTGCCACAGAGGAGTGCAAGCCTGCTCAGAAAACATCTGGTCATCCAGTTTTGCCAGCTCTCTGCTCTGTGAGTCCCTGGATCGAATTAGACACTCGTGGGCTGAATGAAAGGCCGTTGAATGTCAAGCAATCCCCTGCTGAGATTTGTGTCTTGGAGCAGGCAGAGGGGATATCCGTGGGGTGCTGATGCTTTTCTTCCCTGGAAGGGCTGATCTGGCCAGAGCCTTAACGGTGGGAGGACGTTTTGGGTGAGATGACACAGTAACTGGGTACCTGGCAGGGGGATGCTCTCCCTGAACCATCACCTTGGCAGCTGGATAAGTCCCCCCCATGAAGGAGAACAAGCTCAGTAGGTGTTTGGGAACCACCTCTGTGTCCAACATCTCCCAAGGGTCGCTGACTCTTGTGATGGTTTTGGGGCTTGGGGTGCAATATGTGGCTTTCAGCTGACCTGTATGGCTGTAGATTTATGAGGTCCTGTGTTGAGGGGTGGTTTGGAGGCAGTGGTTTCCTCCAGCTCTGCTTTGGTGGAGCCCAGGAGCTCTATTTTGGCTCAAGGCTGTGCAAGGAGCTGTACAAACCTGGGGAGAAATGACCTTGGTCCCCAGGGGCGCTCTGTCCACAGGGCAAGACCAAAGAGGTCAACGGCACAAAGAGAAATGGAAAAACACTCTTAACACTCTTCCCCTCCCCCCCAACAGATTACTTCCATATCACAAACTGGTGGCCCACAGGCAACACAACATAGAGTTGGCCATGAGATTTTTTTTTTTTTTTTTTCAAGCTGGGAGAGGAGGGTATTTGAAGGAAGAGGCTGCAGGGTGGTCTAGATGTACAGAAAACAAGAGTTAAATTTTCTTTTGTATTTAACAGCAGGAGCGATTTTTGCATAAACGACCTGAAACTCTTCAGAGAAGTGCCAGTTTGGCCTCTATTCAACTAGGATGAGAAATGCCAGAGAGAGGAGGAGATTTGGGTTTTTTCCCGCCCCATAAGAGGCCAACCCTGGCTGGACTTCACTGATCATGGGATAGCAGTTGGGTGGGATTTTCCTTTTCTACCAGGAGGAGGAACAGAGAGGAGAAAAGGCCAATTGTAAGCTGTCCCCAGAGGTTGGGAGAGCTTTCCTGAAGGTGACAAAAAAAATAACGAGAGACTCTTGGAGATGGTGTTTGTTTCTTTTCCATGGTTTAAGCTTTTGGGAGGGTGGGGAGGATACCTCTCCGCTAACAGTACCTGGCAAGAGAGCTGTGAAAAACTTCTTTATGAAAGAGAAATATGCAGTGTCTTCAGTTATAGACAACAATCCCAGTGTTTTGTCTCCATGCCCAGCCCCAAGCTGGGGCAGTGGAGCACACAGAATGTGCTCAAGCTCGGGAGCCTGGGCTGAGCTGCTCCTGGGCATCACGTTGCTGGAGATGGTGGTTGCCTGAAGTGGCAAAGGGGATTTTTCTAGAGCATTCCTCTATAAAAGAGGTCCTGGATCTATTTTGTAGGAATAAGGTGGGCAGAGCTATTTGGTGGTGGTGTGATTTGGGGTGCAAACGCTGTGCTCCTGGCCCAGAGCTGGTTTCAGTGATTCTTTGGGTGCTTCCACCTTCGAGTCGTGGCCCAGATTTGCTCTCTCTGAACAGAATAAGGAGGTGGCTTCAGGTATCATTTGAGGTGATGGAGGGGGTTAATATACTCTGCACATGGCTATTCTCGCTGCTGGGCTGGCAACCAGGACAGAGTTGAATGGGAAGGCATCAAGATGTGCCCAAGGGATGGACGTTTCCCTTGGGGTCAGTGTACGGATCAGAAATCGGAGTGCTCGGCTTGGGAGCAGCAAAAACAGAGGCTTCTTTTGCAAAGGAGCAACTTTTTTTTTTTTTTTTAATATCCAAAGTCCCTTCTTATGCGCCGGCTTCCCGTGCTTGCTTGCCTGTATTTTTTGCCGGACTCCACAAGGTGGCACAAGGAAGCTGCTCTCTCCAGAGAAGCATCCCTGGCTGCTCCGGCTCCCCAAACGGCACCTTTTGGGACTGGGTCTGCAGCAATAACCAGCTGGGGGGGCTTCAGCTCCAGCCTCCAGCGGAACTGTAAAAATCATACATGGGGATTATTCCCTCTTTATTTCCTTCTTTTATGAAGTGGAACATACTTTCTGGTTGGGATGGGCTGGAAAATTTCCCTTTTCCCTACCAATCCAAGGACCCTGGCAAGACAGCTCTGCCGCTCCCGCTGCTCATGGCCTTGATGCTTCTTCTCAAGTCTGGAGTCACCTGTGTTGTAGCTTGCCGATTCCATTGTGCCCCGCGGCCCGTCCAGCCGGAGTATTTCTGGGTAGCATCTCCCCTTTCCAGACGGATCAATGCTTTCTGCTTCAAGCCACCAGAAGTTAGATGCTTCAATTTTTGCATCTCCCTTTGAAAAGAAGAAGAAAACACCAGGCTGCCATGCCTGCTCTCATCGTCGCTGTTGTTCCCAGGCTGAAGCGGGCTTCACGGCTTGGATGGGGAGGACAGGGCTCATGACTCACCCGAAATCACACAAACGCAGCCAGGCTTCTGGTTTCCCCTCCAGCTTGCTCGCTCAATGGCTGGAAGGAAAGCAAAGCGGCTTATGTTGGTTTATTACTGGGTGTAACAAGAGGGTGTTGATAAGCAGATGACTTATCTGAGCATCTCCAGCAGCCGAGTGAGATCAGCTGTATCC
>JAAGAY010002683.1:0-45952 GCA_011801015.1 Ardeotis arabs | reverse complement strand
TGAAAATATCAAGTGTATCTCAAAATACTGGACTGCTGTTTTGAGTGGATTATATTCTTCTGTCCCTTTATCCTTTTTGATGAGAACAAAAACAGTGGGGTTATGAAATGTACAAGCTGTCTAAATACAATGCAGTCAAATAAATGGTTAAGTTGTTTATCTATTTCCTTTTGAATGGAAATGTGCTAATGATTGTTTTGCTTTGTCTACAAAATATGAATACATGCTGCTTCTTGAGAGAAAAATGGTGGAAAAAATTTTACAAGAGAATTGTTTATTGCTGCTTGATTTTGATTTCCATGGTTGTGTTGGAAGCATCTTGAATATCATTTGTATGAACATCAGTTTCATAGCTGACCAAAAATGGATCCTTTTTTCATGTCTGTTATGTTCCAACTAATGTAGTCGTTCTGGACTTTCCTGGGAGATAAGGGGTGGGAGTTTTTTATTATTAAGTGGAAGTTGAGAACTCTCTACTAAAAGTATATAGGGGAGCATAAGGAGTTTGAAAATCCTGTGTGCTTTATTCCCTCTACAGTTACATTTAGGCTCCTAAAACTTTCTGAGAATTTTCCAGCAAGCATTGTGTGTGTTTGGCCGCTGGTTCGTTAAGAGATGTGCAGATGACAGAGCGTTGTCACCAACTTCTGATAGAAATTGCTGGTCACCTGCCAGCAGCTCAGTGTCTTTTGTTCTTCCAACTTCTTTTCTGATTCCATACAGCTAGGCTAGCTGATCACTGGACTTCGACATTTTACCACTTCTTACACTTCTCTCTCTTTGTTCCAGTAGTGGGAACTCTTGTAAGTAAATGAAAATTTCTTTCCAGCTTCAGGAGCCGAATGCTGGATGTTGCATGTAACTTTTTACCTGATCATAAACCAGCGACTAATAACCCTGCTGATTTTATTTTTTTTTTTCCCCTCCTCCAAATCGTCCAAGTATTGAATTCTGTGCAAGATAAGGGTTAAATTGTTTTTCCTTGTCTTGCGCTGCAGTGTATTTATAGCCCTAGTATATCTAGTTAGTATGCAGGGGCTAAAATAGCTTTGGAGAGGCCTAGCATTTCTTTTAATGTGAAATTGTAAGAAGTATTTTTCTCACAGATAGTCCAGACTATGCAAGACTGGTTAGGTAATATTTTTCAGAATAAGTATTTTGTGTGTTGCCCACCAATGCACACTTTAAAAATCTGTGATTTCTTTAAATATGCAGTGCAGAGGGATCCCAAGCTATGACACGTACAGGGAAAAGAGAAGTGTCTCTAGGTCTGCAGAAAGGTTTTTGGTAAAGAAGCTGAGGGTTTTCTCCTTCTCTTGCTATCTGACTCTCTGCAGGGAAGACAGGAATGTGCCTGCTCTTGATCTTTGCTCTCCTTTGTAAGGCTTTGTAAGGTGAAAAAGGGTGAAATTCAAAGGAGTTTAGAACAGATGAGGTATCGATCTTCTAAACCTGATGTCCTCCACAGAAGGACACGCCCTCCTTCAATGAAGTCTTTGTGAGCCCGCTTCAAAGGAAATTATGGATGCCTGCAGTTCCTCTGGATTTGAGGAGAGACTGAACAAGTACTTGGAAGAATCTGTTGAGAGGTGTGAAGTAGCCAAACCCTGCGAGGCTCAGGAAGCTTCCAGAGGTGAAAAGCCTCAACAGCAGGGAGACCACTGGGCAAAGTGTCACCCGCTAAGTATGCTTGCCATATCCTTCCTTTTCCCAAGACCTCTCCCTGTGGCAACTGTTCCTGTCCTGTTTTATAGCCAATACTTCAGATGAGAGACTGGACTGGATGGACTCTTGGTCTGAGCTGGGGTGCCAGTGTAGGACAGAGCGATGCTGCCAGAGGGCAGGGAACCGGCCAGCTCGCAGGGACTGCTTTCCATCTTTGTAGGCATTACAGGCTGAAAAGGCTCTTGATTTGTAGATTTTGGATCTGGGGCTCTGTGGGACAAGCAGTGCTTTTGTTCAGTAATGTGTTTGGTCTAATACAGTGCCAGGAAAGCTGTCCTGCGGATAATCAGAGTTTTCTATGCATTTTCCTGCCACGCCAGGGGTCTCTTCTCCTGCAGAGTCAGAGAGATGAGTGAAATACCCTATTACAACTAAGAGCTTTCTCACTTTGGGTTTTTCTAAAATGTGCCTCATTACATGATGAGCAGTTCTTGCACCTTGCTAGGATCACATTTGGTGCAAGCCACTGCTGAAGTACGATTGTCTTCCTTCCTTCCTTCCTTCCTTCCTTCCTTCACTGAATATCTGTTATCATTTAGAAAACACAGCTGAATAAAAGAAACATCCCCTCTGTCTCGCTGCCAGCAATCCCTATTGATCTTTGTTCAGCTACATAAGATAGGAAAAAGGTCAGATCCCATGTGTGATTTATGGTCTGCACGGTCCTCTGCCAAAGCTCGAGGGCAGATCACTGCGTGCTTTTGGCGTATGCATTTGTGTTACCCACAGGCAAAGGCCATCAACCCATAGGTTGATGATTCCTTGATTTTAAGTGATTGAGTAGGAAATGAGAAGATATTTTCTTGGTTTTAAAAGAGCTGAGTAGTAACAAGAACATGCTGAAAAGTCTTGTTAAGACTTTTTCAGAAATTTTAAGGTCCCTTGGGAGGACACATGTACCACCCCTCAGATTCATATTTTGTTAAATCTCAGTATTTCACTTCCCTTTAAGCGGGGATAGAGAATGATTCCCCAAATTTTTAGCTGTTGCCTTGCAGGTGGCTGGAACACGTAATCTCCAGGTGGGAGGCATGGATTTAAATTCCACCTCTGCACCCCTCTGACAAGAAGTTCCATCCTGGACCTTAGAAATTCTCCAACAGTCAAAACTGAACCCAAAGAGCAACAAGAAAACTGTCCAAAATGTCATATTCTGTCTGCGTGAACGCACTCCTTTCTTTGAGTAATTTAGAGCAGACAAGTAATTGAATACTCTCGTGTTGCCACGGCTCCCTCCCGAGGGATGCTCGCGCTGGAAAAGGCTCTTAGTCGCAATCAAAATTAGTTTTTAATATTGGAAAGAACAAACAAACGAGCAGCCCTCTGAGTTTGATGAAAGTGGTTGATGTGTCACTTCTGAATTGCGCTAAGTGTGCTTCAGCCTCATTGACTCAAAGCATAAGGGCTTGCTGGAGGAGCTAATTAGATTAAGAAAACAACCAGCTGCTCTTCAGCCAAATTAAGGATGTCCTCCTTCCTCATCTCCCTTCTCCACACAGCGATGTGCTGATCTGAGGGTCTTGCAGCTTTCCAGGGAACGAATGGCAGTTTCAGATGATAAAATTTGCCAGAAAATGTGATTTTTATTTTTTTTTTTTCTCCACATTTTTTACACAGATGACTTGATCCAGGAGCCTTTAGGTTTTCCTAGGTCTGACGTCTCTCGTGGCTGGCACAGAGAGCGTTTTTGCAGCTCTAAGCCGAGCTTGTTGGGGATGAGTGAGCCGGGCTGTAAACAGCCTCAAAAAAACCAGGTAAATAAATTGGGAAGTGGTTCAAGCCGCAAACGGCGATCAGAGTCCTTTTCTGTAGACAGCAGAGATTTTTATCTTACTATCTGAAAGTGACATTCAAAAAATTGCTCTCTTGGGGCCAGAAAAGAAGTTCTTCATTACAGAAAACAGGGCTGGATATGATTAAAAGGAGAAAGAGTTCTCCTTGGGGTGTTCTGTTTTATTGAGGTGAAAATTGAAAAGCTGGCAATCTCTGGGCTGTTGATGAACCAACGATCACTTGAACAGTTTCATATGTAAGCTGACAAATGGAATATGTAGAATATGGAATATCTACATAGGTGCTGTCTTGCATTGAGCACCCGTTAAGGAACTGCATTTGGCGGCTTCTATATCATCTCCGTATACTCAGTCCTGGATATCGTATCGAAATATGCCAAAAATACATTTATTGAAACTTAAAACTTCAATGTTTTGGCTTTGTCCGTTGTAGAATATCTTTTCTATCTCTCAACAGGAATTCTGTAGGTCTCTGTGAGATTGTTTTGCAGTAAATTACACATTCTTGGAAAGTCCTTTGGAAGAAGTGTGCTCTGAAAACTTTTCCAGCATCAAAATCCCAGGAACATTTTCAAACCTACAGAAAGAACCCTTTTTCTTTTGCAGTTCCTGGAAGTGACTTCTCCTGGTTTTTTGCTAACCCGTTAAAGACCTTAGTAAATACTTCCAAGCATGGAAATAAAAAAAAATCAAAGGTTTGGAAAAACATTTTTAAAATATCTTTTTAAAGATCCTTTGCCAGCTTCAGCCTGCTTCCACTCCTGTTTGAAAACTAGAAGTTTGCAAAGCTCAACCTAGCACTGAAAGAACACATTACTGACAGTAAGTTTTCTTTGGTAAATAGTTTCCAGGGTTAAATTTCTTTAAGCTGCAAATTTCTGATCCTTGAAATGCAAAGGTAATTTTTTGATATTTCTTTCAATTGTATCCAGCCCCAAAACTATTTTCTGTTACCGAGCATCAGAAATCCAGCTGTATTGCTGGGGCTATTTTATGCAGAGTTGCTTCTCAATGGTCCCTTGTTGTCTTTTGGTGCTTTGGGAAGCTCTCCCTCTCAGTGCCCGGGGACAGAGTTCCTGCAGACGAGGCAGTGAGCATCTACCAGCCGCCTGGTTTAGGGCAGGTTAGGAAAGAGCTGCAGTCCACAAACAGGGAGAAAAAGGGGAAACTGAGGCAGGAGAGTCTGGATGCCCCAACATCCTTTGGATACACAAATTCTGGAAACAAGAACTGCTGCTTCGGAGGCCAGTGCTGTCATCATACCTTGGGGTGTGTGGATTGTCTGAGCCTTGCACAGATGGGAGACTTGGGGTACGTGTGGGTGTGCGTCCTCAGGAAACCGGCGATTTTCCTCCTCTGCGCTTTTCTTCTCTCTGTGCAACAAATTACTTCAATTTGCATTAGCCCACTTAAAACCGGATCAGACGTTGGTGGGGGAAATGCATGAAAAAACAGAAAGCAGGAATTTGGTTTGGGAGTTACCTTTACCAGTGCTTGGTTTTCACAGGAGCCAGATCTCGTGGACTTGCGCTGAAGCAGGTTTTGCTGGGGCTTTATGCAGCCACCATGGGTTAATCCCTAAAGCTGTTCCTGACACAAGATGGGGCCTCTGACTCCTATGACTCGGATGAGGCTCGAGGGTTAAACTGCCTCACTTCACCTGACAGAAACCAATTTTTTCTTTAAAATTAGGACTTTAGGGAAAAAATGGTGAACCGCTAAGTTATAACTAAGAAAACTGTAATAAAGCAAACCATCCTTTTGTGGTCACCTGAAATAGCAGCTATGTCAGAAGCCGTCTCAGCCCGGGTGGCTGTTAGAAACCTTTCTGGAATAGGCAATAGCTTTTGTTAGCACCTCTAAAACCATCCTGGGCTGGGACCCTGCCTTGAGACGCGGCTCCCTGTTCCCCAGCGCTGACAGCAGAAGGACCCCCTGGCTGTGAACCTCCAGCTGCAGTCGTACCCCCGGGTATTTTGGGCATTTTCCCCATTCCTTGCTGTTGTCCAGCAAGGTTGTCTATGGTGTAGAAATCTACTAGTTCCCTAGTAGGTTTCGCAAGCTGAATTTCATCCCCAAAATTTGTGTATCACGGTGCTGCCCCGACCTAGGCCAGCTTACCCCTGAGCAGGCCTGGATTTAAGCAGTGAACAAAAGCTAAAAGCACCTTTCCTAAATCTCAGGCTCTGCGTTATTTAAATGGTGCTCACAGCCCGCTTTTCCATAGACTGGCCCAACTTGCTTAGAAATGAATAGAAAATTATTATTTTATTTAATCTAGGGCCTAAGGGAAAGCTGCAGTTCTCAAAAAGTGCCGTGTGTTCACTGGTCTCCGGCTGCTTGGCTTACTGCGGATTTATGAGTGAATTTTCAGACTGTTCTTTATGGTGGGCTTGCATGTTTAATTTGGTTGATGTGGGCTTGTCTGACTCCTCCGACCACGAGCGCACTGGCGTCGGATTGCCTGTAAACACCTGGACATGGTGCTGGGGAGGTTTAGACTTCTTTGCATCCTTGCTCCGAATTCATGGTGGTCACTCAAAAATCTCAGGATACGGATCCCGTGCAAAGGATTTGTCTTTTCAAGAGAAACGTTTCATTCAAAGTAGCCAGTTTTTGCTCCGTGTTAGCATCTGAGCATCTTTTAAAGACAAAATTTACCACAGTTCAAGATTTATTTATTTTTCCCCCTCATGAAAGGCTCTGTAAAGCTTCCAACTACTTTACAGTCTGCTGGCTGCCACGTCTGTGCCCCACGCCGCTCTTTATCTAGTTCAACAAGTATTACCAGGCTGCTTTCCGAAGATCTGGAGTATTTACAGTACATCTGGATTCCGCTGGGACTCTGCTCCGCCGCTGCCTGCGCGATCCAGCTCGTATGCGTTGGGCAAATAATCTGCAGCACGGCGGTTTGGGCTTGCTGGTGTGACTGATAAGAGCTTTACATAGAAATGAGGTGAGAGAAGGTTGGGATACACAGGTCTAATCTCTCTGCTTGGTTTTTAGTAGGAAATCAGAGGAAAAGCAGGTAGGCAAGGCTGTGCCGATGGATAAAGCAGTACCACAGGGCAGAGGATGGAGAGCAAGGACTGGTAAGTCCCATATTTTCTTGTGCAGACAAGGGGAAGAAGGTGGCCATGGGAAATCAGAGATGTGGAGCTGAGGAACTGTTGCCCACATGCATGGAGACAGGCGCTCTGGCTGGCTTGTGAGGGCATTTGGCAGAGAATCCAGGACGGAAAAGCGTGAAAACACGTTGCAGAGGGTTCAGAAGGTTCTACACTGAAAGGGCAATGCTTAATTCGTCTGAGGGGCTGTGTGTGGCCAGGAGGACCTGAACGGGTTAAGAGGTGATGTCAGGAAGACTAACCAAAAAACCCCTTGAATTCCTGGTGTAGAACAGGCTACCAGACCTTATGGAAAGATAGGAAGAGGGTGGAAAAGCAGACCAG
The DNA here is from genome assembly GCA_011801015.1 of Ardeotis arabs. NCBI lineage: Eukaryota > Metazoa > Chordata > Aves > Otidiformes > Otididae > Ardeotis > Ardeotis arabs. Next base: position 38,982 of record JAAGAY010002683.1, on the reverse strand, counting down.
GTGTGTGCCTTCCTCCAAGAAGACTGCATGCTTTGGCAAAGGTGTTCATCTTGTGATGTATTTCTGCCAGGTTAGTGAGCTGAACTAGCTCCTGGAGAGGTTCAGCTAGAGAGGAAAGGCTGGGAGCAGAGGAAGGGAGAGGTGGACCTCCATGGGTTGGCTCTGATGAACAGAGAAAGCGGCTCAGCCATTGTGAGTAACTTTCCTCGGAGACAGTTCAGGTCTCAGCTGAATGCTGGCAGCGCTAACCACCCTCTCTGGATGAGTTCCCATTGAGTGGCTTCCAACTCGGTTATAAAATAACCCAGATTTTAAACCCAGGTTAAACCCTGCTCTTGTATACATCTCCTCTAGGAACAGAAATACCTGCCCTTGAGCCTCTGGGTTTCCAGCCCCCTCTGATTAACTTTTCTTCCCTCAGCGTGATGTGGCAGTGAGGACTCTCCCAGAGGAGCAGGAAGGCAGAGGAAATTCTCATGAAGTTGCCTCCAAGTTCTGTGTCCACCATGTCCGCTGCCCCAACATGCCCGTGGCCAGGGAAGGACAACATCCTTCTTGTACAGGCAGGCTCTGGGTGCTCTGACCTGTCGCAGAGCTGAGCCTCCTCTAGGATGGTTTAAGTAGGCAGATTTTTTTTTTTTCCATGTTTAAGAGCAAGGAATTAATCACACCTGCCAAATCCTTCTTGGTAAATAAGATTAAGCTTTAACAAGGAAACCTGAAATTACAAAACCTTCATTTGAAAACTCACTTGTTTCCTTTTAGTAAAGCTTTGTCTTTCTTAGGAATGCTTTTTGGGTTATTGTCTAGTTCTGGCCAGTCACTGAAATGGGAAAAAATAATGAAAATTTGTGCAAAAGACAGGTAGGAAGAGCCACCGTCAGAGGTGGCTGTGTCCCCCTGAGCCACCTGCATCCTCTCCGAAGCATCACAGGGAGATGGATGCTTAGGATTCCCTCCTCAAAGCTTTTGCAAAGGCCACAGCTTTACTTCATCTGCTTCAGTCAAAATACAGTGCTGCTCAGGTCCCTCAAGAGGCCCCTGAAGGGAACTTGAGCCCAAGTCCACATCATCTCTGAAGAATCACCATGGGGAGAAATATGTTGGCTGTAAATGACCGAGGAGCTACAACTCTTAACCTTGCAGGTTGGGAACCTGGACAGAAGCTGAACAGCCTCAGATAATGTCACCTCAGGGGATGGAGAAAAAGCCCATGTGGTTCTTTCAAACCAGGTTCTCCTCTCAGGCATTTTTAACCCAAGATGTTTATCTGGGAGAGAAGGCTGGGTTTCATGTTAACAGGTTTTAATTGTGTGGGTAACACACCTTCTCCAGGTGTTGGGTTGCTGGCGCTCTCTGTAAGCAAGGATGTTTCTCCTCAAGGTTAGGAGCTTCATGGGCATTTATTTGTCTGTTTACCAAAGTAAAACCTTTCTTCTTGTGACAAAAGGAAGGTGGTGGTTCTTTCTGTGCTGTGAAAAAAGCATCAGTGGAAAACGTGAGGCAATGTAGTTTTTTTTGTTTTCTTTCTCTGTCTGAGATCTTTTTGTTTGTCTTTTTAAAAAAGTCATCTTTCTTGGGCTCTTTGAAATGCACCAGTGGATGATTAAGCACAGGAAGCATCCAGTCTCAGGGCGTGATTTCTATGCTAATTGATGAATCACTAATCAAACCACTGAATCACATTACACTTGGACATCAAAGCAGGCATTAGGGAAGGGCCAGGAGATGATAGCCATGGGCCTGGGGAGCTGGTGAGGCAGCTGGGCTGGAGGCATCCCCGCAGGAGTGGAAGTCCCGGCGGCGAGCGGGGTAAGACTCAACTTCCTACCTGAGTCACTGATGCTGTCTAACAGGGAAAATGGTTGGCAAAATCCACCACTGAAGGGAAGTAACTTCAGGGAAAATGTTGCCCTAAAAGCATTTCATTATTTTTCTTATGACAGAAGCTGCACTTTGGTACGTTGAGCCAAATTTTATAACGCGCTCTTCCTTGATTTTATGAAACCTTTGCAAAAACACCACAGTTTCAAAAACAGCCCTTAATGACCGTCAGTCCCATGAACCCCAAAGGCAAAGGACTTCATTCTAGACAAACAAACAAAACAAGTAGGTAAGGTAGCCGTAGGCAGGTGTTGTTTTCTCAGTACAGGGCCTGAATCTGAACGCATCTGGTTTAAGAGTAATTACTTTATTTGGAGATTTTTGTTAGCATGGGTTCACTCCCTGCTCCAGATCTCGACGCCCGCCTCCAATTCCTGGTGTAAGCACAAAGGCAGGTGTTACTGTGCTTAACTAGAACGTCAGTTACAAAATCTGAGCGCTTTAAGGCTGGGAAACAAAGATGTAAGACCTCATTCATTTTAACTGTATCATAACCACTTGCATGACTTTTCTTCAATATAAACAAAAGCCTTTTCCATCTGCAGGTACCTAATTCCAGCTGACAGATACTTAGCAGTCTTCTCTGGGTTTTTTTTAATAGATTTTTTTCAATTGTTTGTGTTTTGTAATTTTTTTTCTCCTCCTTAAGTAGATGAAGACCAGCCCTCTGTAATTTAAACACCTGGATCAGAAAACTCATCAGTGCATTGCATCAAAAGAGTGAAAACAGTGGCTAACTTTGTATTATGTGCAGCTGAACATCTGTTTTCCCGCAGTAAGTGAAGATGCATCGCACTGGCTGTGTCCCAGGCCCTTCAAGTCCCCTGTCCAGAAGTGACAGCTCTATAGAGAAACTTGAGCCTCTGGGTTTCCAGGCCCCTCTGATTAACCTTTCTCCCCGCAGCGTGATGTGTCTCAAGAAGTTGCCCCAAGTTCTGTGTCTACCATGTCCACTGCCCCAAACATCTAATCATACAGCTGCAAAATCATATGCTCTTCCAATTTACTTGAAGGGAAGATTTCTGCCACCTTTGTGGACCCATCATGACCATCTGCCACCCATCATGACCATCATCAACTCCTACAAGCCAGGTGCTCCCACAAGGCCGTAGAGCTTATTCCTGCTCTTGCACATCATTAGTGATCTCCCATCGATATAAGCCAGTGCACAGGTTCACCCAAGCCTTAAGCCTTTGCCATACTGAGATCTTTAAGAGGGGTGGAAGTGGTAAGAAGGGAACTGATGAAACTGGTGTTTGGGGCCCCCAACATCAGAAGGACGTGGACCTGTTGGAGAGGGTCCAGAGGAGGCCACGAAGATGATCAGAGGGCTGGAGCACCTCTCCTGTGAGGACAGGCTGAGAGAGTTGGGGCTGTTCAGCCTGGAGAAGAGGAGGCTCCAGCGAGACCTTAGTGGCCTTCCAGTGCCTAAAGGGGGCTACAGGAAAGCTGGAGAGGGACTTTTGACAAGGGCATGTAGTGATAGGATGAGGGGTAATGGCTTTAAACTGGAAGAGTGTAGGTTTAGATCAGACATGAGGAAGAAATTCTTTACTGTGAGGGTGGTGAGGCACTGGAACAGGTTCCACAGAGAAGCTGTGGATGCCCCATCCCAGGAAGTGTTCAAGGCCAGGCTGGACAGGGCTTTGAGTGACCCGGTCTGGTGGAAGGCGTCCCTGCTCAGGGCAGAGGGGCTGGAATGAGATGATCTTTAAGGTCCCTTCCAACTCAAACCATTCTATGATTCTGTGAAACAGTATCTCAGTATCACTCTTGGAATAAAAACCCGAAGAGACTGAAGTGTTTCCCCACGATCTGCAGAGTCACTCTCCTTTACCTTTACCTAACTGTACATTTGCACTCCTGGCTGTTTTCTTGACCATTAGCTGAGATGGAGGAAAACCTCAGGTTTGACACACCAAAGATGGAGAGCTCAGACAGGGGCTCTTGCCACAGGAAGGTGGAAAGGAAGAAAACAGGGCAGAGCTGGGAAAATAAATCAGAGCATTGAGCACCTGGCTGGCAAAGCAAAAGCTGGCTGTCCAGTTCTCCAGCACCAGCAGAACCATGGTGGCTTTACCTCCTCATTACACTCTTCCTCTAGGAGATGGCTTATTTCCTCTGTGCCTGAAGCCATCCCTCTATGTTAGATCTCGATGGGGAATCTAGTCGCTTAAGCATGGAAAAAATGCTCCGCTTGTTATTGTGCGGGAGTCAATGCCATGGTGTGAGATGCTGCAAACACCCGGGTAGGACCGGTCCCCATTGCAGGGAGGTCGGAGCGGGCTCCCAGGGCCAAGAGCAGCGTGTGGGTATAACGGAGTCGGAAGGGGAGGAGCCCCTCATCCTTAGAAACTGTACAAGGCTGGCTGCCTTCAAAGCAATTTCTGAACATTAACTGAGCTGCACAAGATCCCTGCAGGTAGTTAATTAAGTACCATCTTCTTTTGAAAGATGGGAGGAAAAAAAAAATACAATAAATGAGGGCAGAGCGACGTAACATGCCCAAAGGATGAAGGGAAGCGGTTATCAAAAAGCAGAGCAGCGATGGACTGTTCCCGGTTCCTTGCCCTTAGCTTCAAAAGGGGGCTGGGCAATTTGTTTTTTAGCAGGTAAGCCTTCAGCAAAAAAAAGATTTAGGGTCTGCAGGAAGATTTTAATCTTTTTTTTTTTGTTTTATGGCCACTTGCAGTCCTTCTGCTTGCAACTGCAAAGCAGACCTGGAGAGCCTTGGGAATGAGAAAACTCAGAATAAATGTTGGAAGCAGGGGTTACTGCAAAAATTGGTTTTAAAGATCAAAGATCATGGGTTTTGCCTTTTTTCTGCTCTAGCTTTAGCACAATACTTTCTTCCACATTTTTGTGATTATTTTTGGTAACATCTAGCTAGATCATTGTTACAAATTAGCTTTACCAAAATAGCGACAATAATTTCTTCTGGCTGAAAATCGGGACTTCAAGAAATCAAAAACAGAGAAAAACCCCAAACCAAACCCCTAGTCTTAAGCTTGCTTTGGGTTTTTTAGGAGTTGCCAATTCTTAGGGACAATTGAAATTTTAAAAATATTTTTTTTTTGCAAAGACTTACAGACACATTTCGAACAAAATTAATTTTGCTCAAAATAACATCTGCTTCTGTAAGTATCAAGTTTGGAAAAACATCCAGAACCGTGTCAGCACTGGATATTCATTCTCCATCTGACCTTAAAAAAAAGCTTTAAGCCGGTTATTTTATCAATCCCCACCGCACTGAAGCAGTAACGGGCTCACGGTCCCCGTATAGTGCAACGTAGAGGAATGAAGCTTCAGAAGCTTTTTTCCAAGACAGAGAAGCACTGTAAGAAAAATCAGCTCCAGCAAGCCTCACAAGGGAGGCTTTGTGTGGCAAAAAGCTGTATTTTTAGGTCAGCTCAGCTAAACTGAAGGAGGTGATTTGTGTGTTAAATAGGAGGGCCGCCTGGTTTTTAAGCTCAGCCTTTTTTTGCGGTGCAGATGTAAGTTGTGAGCCACGCTGATTGCTTTCGGGTGGCGTTTGTAACCGGGATCGAGTGGCTGCCAGCGAGGGGCAAGTGCTTGGTCCTGGATGTTTAATGAAAGATGTGATTTTGCATGGAGTGACTGCAAAACTGATGCTTTCTTGCTCCTCTTTTCTCCCAGAACAGTTGTCACCTGGGACATAGTGCCAAGTTAATAAAGTAATTTTGGAAGTTAACTCCTATGCTGCGTAAAACCTGGTTTGGTTAAACAGGTTGCTTGCGGTCTGTCCGGACAGCACGGGTATCTGCTGTGTCTCAGGGTGACTTAGGAGGAACAGGGAAATTCAAGGCTGGATCAGTGACACAACGGGGTTTTGCTACCCCATCACCGAGGTTGACGTTAGCAGAGCACGCTGCTGACGGGCACGAAGGAGAAGGAAAACTGCACAGACCAAAATGAGAGAAGCTCTGAGCAGATGAAGGATTCCCCAGCTGAGCTTGACTGAAACCCCAGGAGGGGACGAGAACTGTACTGAAACTGCCGCCGCAGAGCTGGCACCTCGTTCAGCCTCTCTGGCAGGAGACAGGACACGCGTGCTCAGCTCCCTCCCAGAGGCCAAAGGCTGCTCTGAGCGATGAGTTCGCACTGTTAGCTTTGTGCATTGCTTAAGCTGTCAAAACAGGGTTTAAATGAAGCTTCAGCAATGTGTGGGGTCCCGCAGAGACCTTCTGTCCCCTGGTCAGAAGCCCTCAGTGGCGCTAAGGAAGAAGGCCCCAGGGAAGGGCCTTGCGCCTTGGGCAAGGGCCAAAGCCAGGCAGAGACTTTAGCGGCCAAAAATAGATGAACTGGGGAAAGATGGAAGGGGAAGAAACCAAGGCTTTGTTTCACAAGTGAGATGCATGTTCCTGTTCTCTGGAATGATGAAACGAGGTGCTCAAGGAATGGGGCAAGGAGGGAATTATAGCAAGGAACAACCTATCAACCTCATATTGCTTTCTCAGCGTGCCCAGCGCTGTATTTGCTCCTGCTTTTATTTTTGCAGACTGCTCAGCCAATGCTGGATGCAGCCGGAGCCAGCGCAGGATTAAGCCTTTCTACGGGAATTCACAGGATGAGCCGTTCCCACAACATGTCAGTAGGTGGCAAAAAGCTACAACCCTTGCGCTAAGCCAGAAATAAATATTTTTCCTGCAAAGCAGGAGGTAGCTGTGGGCAGCTCCATCCCGTCAATGGAGATGGATGGTGTTCCCGCTGGGCCGGAGATCCTCGCACCAGCGCTGCTGGGACGGAGGGTCCATCCCTGAAAGGGCAGCGTCCCACACAGAGAGCAGGTAAAGAGGTTCAGCAGAGAAACAGGAGTTGCCTCCCTCCTCTTAATTCACCAGAGGACCCTTGTGCCACCCCTTGACCTTGCTCAGGAATGATTTGAAGCAAGCTAGAATCTGTAAGGGCTTAATCACCGTTTCCAGCATTGAAAAATGACCAGTTTAGGGATGTGCTATCGCGCCACGGTCTGATGATACCTAGGTGGACAAACCAAAACATGCCAGGAGTTATATTTTCTCAAGCTGATGCTAAAACTTTAATCTTCATGTACAGCCTGAAACGGAGCTGCTCAAGTCGATGTTCCTGGGCGCTTTTCTCTTGCAGCTTTGCGTAAGCAGATTGAAGCAATCCCAGTTGCCTGTCACACACCTTCCAGTGAGGCAGGGCAGATAAAGGATTTAATAAGGATAGTGGATATATCCCAGTGCCTTTGATAATGTTTTTTTTTTCTGCTCTTGAATGTGTGCGTGTGTTGGGGAAGGGAGGATGTTGCATGATGCTGAAAACTTGTGTTCCTGAGGAGGTCAAATGCACCAGGTGGGACGGAGCCCAGGAAGGGTAGAAAATCACATTAATCTAGACGACTAGATCCAGTTACAGCCTGGCTTTATCCAACTTTATTTACTTAACACCTCTCTTTACTAAGTGCAAATAAATAATTTTTCTTCTCAGGAACAATAACAGATAGCAGGGATCTACCTGACCGACATCTCCCCTTTCTTTGGGGCTGTGCCATTTGCTGATGCTCATAGCCATGTCATTAATTGCATAAAGTCTCCATTCTTCTTAATTTTGGTGAAAACTGACAATGTGAATTCTCTGATGATGTTGCATCTGGGCTGAGCCGCCCCTGCCTCAGTGCAGCTCCTAGATGGAGACATTTAACCCGTAAGATGGGTCCAGCCTTGCCTCAAAGCTGGTGTGAGATACAGAAACCTCTTTTTAGCCAGCAAAACTTTCCCTCTTGGCTCTTCCTCCTCTGGCTGTGCATTGCTCTGCACCACCACCATCAAACCCCATGCAGGTTTCCTCATTGTTATCCTTTAAAACCCACTGGGGCCAAGGTGAGGGGCTCCGCTAAAACATGGGCATTGGTGCTGCGTGACTTGGATTGAAGCTGTGTGTGCTCGGTTACGTTGGGTGGCAAAGTTTCCTCCTCTCCATACTTGGCTGTAATGACTCAGCCTTCAAATGACGAGCTAGTGTGGAGCGTTTGGAATCAGAAGCTATTCAGATAAAAACATCTTTGCAAAGCCTTCCTTGCTGAGTTGCAGCGTACGCATTGTGGGTTTTTTTCCTCATCTTCTGCAATTTGTAGAAAAGTGTAAGTTTCACCTTTAGTAATAGAGAAAACATTTTAATTTCCAGCCTCTGGAAAGATGTTAGAAAACATCAGAAGAGGATCAGTTGCCATCTGCCTCTCTACAGGTTATGATGAATTAATGCAATTGAGAGCAGCATAGTCAAGCAATTTTGAGCACCACAGGTAGAAAGCAGTTTCGCTGGTCTTATTGCCACCATAAGAGCAAATTTTGTGCACTGTGAATTGATAAATTAATGCTCAGAGTCTCTTCTCTGCACAGTCTGTAATACGGATTGACTGGTCCACACGCTCTTCTCCGTGGGCAGCACTCTTCCCCAGTGCTGGCAGCAAGATTATTGGAAAACTAATCAGCTCTATCTGAGATAAATTGCATTTCCACCAATTATAGCTTAATTGTTGACAGATGGGAACACAGAAGGGAGATGTGTCACATCATTAAGAGGACAGGAGTATAGACAAGTGCCAGATTAATTGTTCTAGCCCATTAAATCATTGACCTTTTCAGCATACCCTCAACGTCGAACTCAAAGCTCTCACAATATTTCCCGCTCACACATGATAACCGTGTTTATCAGGAAACTTCTCAGGGGCATTTTTAAAACACACAGACTCCAGACATGGACTCATTACCCACGAGCAGTTCTCCTTTCTCAGAAAAATTTGTTCTCTTCTTCCTCCTTCTCTGTGTTGGGGTTGTTTTCTTGGCTTTTCAGTGAATTCAGACATGATGTGTGGGCTCTCTCCAAAGAGCATTTTTCTCCGTGAAGCATGTATACATGCTGTAATGGGCCATACATTCTCGAATGTCAAAAAGAGAGAGAGAGAGGTGAAATCAAGACAGAGAAGCTCAGTGCTGGGCAGCTGTGCTGGAGGCCCCAGCTTTGATTTGGGGCTTTGGCTGTGGTTTCCAGCTCCTGCTCTGCCTGGGATTTTTAATAAAGCCTGAGAGAGACAAACAGCTAGATGCTGTTGAAACTGAGTCAGCCATGGGTGTTCCCCTAAGTATGTGTAAAAATGTGTCTCCTGTTCTTTTTCTGGCTATGCAATCCAGGAGACACATCCAAAACAGCTTTGTGGGAGGTAGCACGCGTTCAAGATAGTGATGCAGGACGTAACTCATCTGTCCTGAGGTTTTAGAGAGGCCAAGTGGAAAGCAACCTAGGGAGACAAGCAGGAGGTACAAGGAAGAGTTAGTGCTCTTCATTAGCTCTGCAACTTCCAACGGAGGTAAAACTGAGGCTAGGAATCAGGCAGGTCTTCATCCCAAGGCCAGAGCTGGTGCTGAGTTTTCTCCCTCCCTTGTGTAGCACCAGTTCCCCACATAGCCAGTTTGTCACATTACAATAACTACGTGATGCGTAACGGAAATCTCAGGGATTCACTCTGTTCCACAAAGCTGATGCACCTTTACTGTGTGGTCTTTATGGACCTACAAGGACAACCAGATAGGAGAAGTGGGTGAAGTTCTCTCTCAGGTACCAAATGATTTCACAAGGAAAAGCAGATAATTTTATGACAACAATGCAATTTAGGAGAGACGGAAACTGCAAGAATCTCTTTGATAGACCTGGTACCCTTCGTATAACCGTCGTTTTCAATATACTTGGAATTGTCAGGTTGCTACAGGGCAGCTTGTTCAAATTCTTGGTGGATGCAGCAGTCTTGACCAGCACCACCTGGGTACATGGGTGGAGGTCAAGCAGTTTCCACCTCTCGCTGCGCAGCACTGAAACCTGGACAGACAAAACAAGTGAACGAAAGCCAGCTTTTCCAGAAGTTTTTCCATAAAACCAGAGGTTAGTACTGAAGAAAGTACATGTATTTCTGTGTCTGGGGCACGAGAGGAGAGGAAATTTTTTAAAAGTCAAAGAGGAATTTTAGAAATGGCAGGATATTTATTTTAAAAACAGGTAAAAGTTAAAAATGAATCATTTTACCTTGCATTTTGTATGAGTTTTTGTAGTTTAGGGAAGATATAAGGTTAAAAACAAGTTAAACAGAAAGGTTGAGTAACCTGAAGGCAAGCAAAAGTTTTCATTTCAGTTGGAACTTAATATTTGGGGTTAACCTAGAATATTTTCCAGCCTCTGCGTGGTTTTTTTTTGACAGCCTTCCACCCTCACTTTATTGTTGCTCGATCCAAGCCATTTTTCCCCCAGTTAATTTGATTCAGCCACATAACCCAGACAGTCATTATTCACTCCACATCAGTGATCTCCTCATTTCCAGCCGTCCTTTCCGTACTCCCAGAAATGCCGTTTACTGCGAACACCGTGTCTGCATCACCAGCCCATCCATCCAGGGGAGTTTAAGCCCAGCTAGAGCTGGAACTTCTTTCTTCAGCATGTCCCTCTCACCCCAAGCCATGCCACTAGAAATCTTTATCTAAGAAGTCATCGAAAAGAGAAATTCTCTCCGTCTTGGTTCTCACAAGCATAGGTTTGCGGTAATTCTTCTCTTCCCTTTCCCACTCCTCGGAGCCTGTGCTGGAGGTGTCCCAGAACAGATCCCTCATCCGTGACTCCTTGCAGAACCACAGATCGACCTTCCTGCTCCTGCCTGGAGAGAGTTCAGCCCCATCATCCTGCCTGGAGAGTCCTCCACCCCATGTGTTTCCTTGAGGAGAGAAAAAAATAAAAATAAAAATTCATAATTTTGCAGAGTTGCAAGCTCAGACCCCTAGCGTTTGTCCAGGAACGGCTATGGGTAGCTGGAGGCGTGTAAAGAAGATCCTGAGAGAATCCTGCAGGACCAGACCCCGTGCTCGGGGCTGGGCAGAGTGATGTAATAATATGTACAGGATTATATTTGGTGGAATTATAGAGTCTGGCAAGAGGCAGTATGGTTTTATTCCCAAGCAGAAGAGAGCTGAGGTGAAGAAATATAAGGGAATAGGAGCAGCTAAGTCTGTTCCCCTTTCTCCTGGTGAAAGTTCACTGGCAGACACGTTTTTCACAGATTTAAGCATTTTTACTCTCCATGATTCATTTCCAGCCTGTGGGAAAGGTTGTCACGTGCAAGCAAAGCAGAACAAGGCTCACGCCTTGGGGACATCAGTACAAAGTGGCTGCTGAGACTCGTTTCAGTTTCCCCTTCACTGGGGACAGTGAGGTCACCGTGTGTGGCCTGGCATCTCCAAACCCCCCAGCCTGCCTCAGCCAGTGCCCTGAACCTCAGATCAGAGTCACGGCCAAATCCAAAGCACCACGTCAGCCCTCCAGTTTTGTGCTATGTCCATTCCTGCTGCTCGCCTGTCCTTGAGGCGTGCCAGGGATTGAAAAGCCCCTGCTTGGTGTCTGCTGGCATTGTTGGCACGCAGACTGTGCCGTGCTCCCTCCTGCTCTACGGCGTGGGCTGCACCAGGGAGACGCACCCAAGAGAGGCTGAGGTCTGTCACCATTAAATGAATTGCATCCAATGCATTTTCACATCAGATGTTAAAGTAACACAAAGCCGTGGCTGGAAAGGTCTAACTGGGAACATCCCACCAATACCTAAAGGTGGCCTACAGGAAATATGGGGAGAAACTCTTCAGCAGGGCCTGTTGTGATAGGACAAGGGGTAATGGTTTTAAAATAGAGAGAGGTAGATTCAGATTAGACATTAGGAAAAATTTTTTTGCACTGAGGGTGGTGGAACACTGGCCCAGGTTGCCCAGAGAGGTGGTGGATGCCCCATCCCTGGAATCATTCAAGGCCAGGCTGGATGGGGCTCTGAGCAACCTGATCTGGTGGGAGATGTCCCTGCTCCTTGCAGGGCGGTTGGACTGGATGGCCTTTAAAGGTCCCTTCCAGCCCAAACCATTCTGTGATTCTATGATTCTATTAATTACACCTCACCCAGAGGGATGCAAACCTGCGATGGAAGTTGCCTGGCTCTAGGCAGTGGTTTCCATATAAAGCTAAGCCTAAGAAGTGAGTAACCTCAGTGACTGTAACGTTTACCCTGTGGTTATTTAAGGATGGCAGGAGTCCACAGGCTACGCCATGCATTTCAATGCAACATTGTGGTGAACCCTGCACCAGTGAAGCTGTTACTCAAGCAGCCCATTCTCCATCTCTTGCCTGGGCCTCCCCAGCAAGGATTGTTGCCGTTACCCTTCAAGCTGTTTAGAAGCATCTCTCCTGCTGAACCAGGTTCCAGCTTCCCAATGTGCCTAAGGCTGCTCTGCCAGAGAAGACTGCGAGGTTCAACACCCCAAAATGTAGGTGGGTACCCTCCTTCAGTCCTTCATGCGCATGCACCTGAGCACATTCGAGGCTCGGGCAGGTGTCCAGCGCTGCAGCAGGGCCCAAAACCTGGTTGACCTTCAGGCAATCATTTTTCCATTTTTTTCTACTCCATCCCTTTGGCCATCATGTTGGTGGAGCTTCAGAGGCTGCCCCCAGCCCATGCAGGTTCACCTGTGCGATGGTCTATGTGCTCACCTCCTGGGATGCTTTTGCCCAATGGATTCCCTGCCTCTCCAAGGACGTGGGACCCTGGGGACAGCCTCCACCCTCGCACTCAGTTTGCCATGCAGGGGACATGTGGGACCAGCAGAGACTCTTCTGCCAGTGGGAACCTGACCCTGCAGAGGCCTGGCCCTGAGGACTTTGGATTTATTCCATGGCTCTTAATTCACATCTACTCAGGTCTGTTTGGATGCTGTCAGAGAAGCAGCCCAGAGACCTGCATCCTGCTCTGAGGCATCCCAACACTTTGCTTTACGAACACATCTCCCAGCGCTTCCCCTCCCCGGTATTTTGAACTTGCACCATGTCACAGCAGGAGATGGAGTAGTGGAAGCAGCTTCCACAGAGAAACTTCTCTGATGACATATAAGAGGCTGGTGAATTTTACATCTCCTTGGAAAATTATTCTACTTACCACGGTCGTCTCCATGAAAACGCTGATTGTGCTCAGCAGGGATGATGTCTCGGCTTTCGGCACTGTTGCCTCTCTGGAGAGTGTCAAGGACTTTCTTCGGGCTGAGTTCCTTGATTTTTTGTTTATTGATTTTTGCCTCCCTGTGGAGATTTCGCTTCAGTTCCGCCTGGGTTTGCAAACGAGTCATCAACACAAGCAGCAGAGTAGCAAACACGTTCTAACAGCTCGATGTGGCCTATCATTAGGGGGTTGGCACTGAAAATAATTACTTAGTTGAGTAGTTTAGCCAGGGAAAAATGGTATTTGCCAAACCAGGTATATGACAGAACACGACCCAGATGGAGATTTTTGGTTTGTCCTTGGGTCACGGCCAAACGAGGGCAAAGTATTGGAACAATCAGGAGTAATTACTGATCATGGGGGCCCTGGGGATGCTCCCCACCTCGCGTCTGCCTAAATCACCGGGAAAGCTTCATTTTCTTTTCCCAGAGACAGGCTTTAAGCCTCCTGGTCTACCGTGGGGCAAACCCCCATCTGAGATGAGAAGCCCCAACCTCTCCCCAAATCCGCCTCAGCGTTACCTCTTGGCGCCTGCGGGTCAAGTCCAGCATCTGCAGCTTGTGCAAGTGCTGCCGCCTGCCAGGGAGGTGTCTCAGGCTTTGCCCCCTCTTCTCCGGAGCCTATGAGGTGTTTAAAAACATAAATAAATACACCTGCACTTTCCAAAAGAGAAAGAAACAACTGGCAAACCCACACCCAGCCCCTTGGGCGCTCCCCGGATGAAGGCAGTGAGTTTTCCCCTGTGTAGCCAAACTTGCAGCAATTCATCACAGGTTTCCCCTGCGCTTGCAGTTTATCTCACAGCTCTGGGGCACGAGGGAAAAATCTTCATTAAAACAAAGTATATGTGCTTCTGCCCCCTGAGGTGCTACTGCTTGGAGTTGTCTGTCCAAGACAACCTCACGATCCAAAGGGAAAACCCACTTCTGCGCGTTTGGGGTTGCAGGGGGTGTTTTAGGGCGCAGAGCACTCGCAGCCCTCTCCCTGCCGACTGCAAGTGGTGCATGTTCATGTTTCTCAGCCATTTGAAAAAGTGGTCCTGAAACATTTAGCCTCAAAAATATTTAAGGTCCTGGCTCAGCAGGTCTGCCGCATCCGGAGAACTGTCATGCTGGAGATTCAGAAACTTTCCCCTTATTTTGTATCCCTCACACCCATGCTTCAGCCGGTTCCCAGGCTCAACCAGGGACAGGAGTGCAGCCAATGTAAAACACCAACTTCTGCTCTTCAGAGGTGAGGGAGAAGGATCCTGCGGCCAGCAATGACCCATGCATGCGGTTTGACCCACGCACTTACCTTTGTTTTGGGGCTTGCAGCCACCTCTTGCTGACTCCAGGGCTTTGCAGGAGTGGTTGCTTGCAGAGGGCCAGCGGGTTCAAGCCTCTACAAGTCCAATATTTATAATATTCAGCATTCCTCATTCCACAGAATCATAAAACCTGATATCAAACCACCCTGACATTTTTCCAGCTGCAATTCTGGCCCAGACACTTGGGATACAGGAAGGATGTTGGCATCCGTAACAGATGCTCAGGGAGATGAACATTTCTTATGGTCACCTGGGCGTGGACAAACCCGGGGGAATCTCCTGCATTAGAGTCAAAGCAGCAAAAACACAGTTTGACATCAGTTTCATCCCTGTAGGTATTTGTCTTTCAGCCTCAGCAGTGCCCAAGGCTCCAGCTGAGACCAGAGTGAAGACAAACCCCAATCCAGATCGCTTCATGTTGAAGCTGAAGTGTGGAGAGGTATCATAATTTAATATAAAGTCTCCTAGCAGGTCATCCAAGGGCAGACCCCAGATACCTGAGACCCAGAGCACCATTCCCCTCCTCCAACCAGTCTCTTCCATGCTGACCTGAGTACATCTTCTCTTTTGCATGGTACAAAGTGCCTTTCCTGGTGGCTAAGGAAGTGGGCAGAGGTTTGCTTTACAGGTTGCTCTGATCATGGATTTTTATCTTAAGGACCTAAGTTGTCTCCTTAAATTTTGCCAAGCTGCTAGATGACACTGGGTCATTTCATGGCTTGATATTGCCAGTGTCCCCTTCTAGGATGGGAGCTCAGTATGGCTTCCATAAAAATTAAGGGGAGCATCATCAAGGTCTTCGCCAGTAAGACCTGACTCACACTTTAGATGAAACATCATTAAGCCCTTGAATATGAAGGAGAGTGTCCTCTACATGATGACATGCCTCTGGCTGTCCACACTGAACTGCTGCTGAAGCCTGAGCTGTAATTCTGAAGCATCCTGTAAGTCAATGCAATAACGCAGAAGGAAAAAAGTCAGCAGCATCCTGTAAAGGAGGCATTCCCCATCAGCCCTGAATGCCAAGTTCACCTGTCTCTCAGCATCAAAAAACGCCACAAAACTGAATATGAGGCTTAAAAAATGGCGCTAGATGGCAGCATGTGACACCACAAAGTGCCGTCCAGGCTGTGCACTGCTCCCACATGCCACCAAGGCAGCAGCCCGAGGTGGCTGAAGGCAAATGAACTCCTGCATCCATCCACTCATGTCACCACGTCTGGTGGGGAAGCCAAGTTTCAGGCTTTTGCCTCAAGTTGTGTTGCAGGCTGGAAAATCGACTCTTTTCTTTGATCTCTGTGAACCTCATGGGATTTTTCTCTGTAAATACTCCCTAACCAAAATCCTCTAAAAGTCCTTGAGAAGGCCACGTCACCTTGCTCTGCTGCCTTTGAAAGTATTCCTGCAGGGAAAAGGGCTTTTGCTGGTGACATTTACACTCCCTAACAGCAACGGCAGAAGCACAGGGTAGGATTGAGTGGTGTTGTCCTGCAATGAGCGTTATCCGTGTTTTAATAATACATAAATACAGCCATGATGGAAATAAGATCATAAAATCATAGACTCTTTAAGGTTGGAAGAGACCTCCAAGTCCAACCATCAACCTAACACCACCATACCTACTAAACCATGTCCTGAAGTGCCATGTTGTCCTGGTTTTGGCAGGGATGGAGTTAATTTTCTTCTCAGTAGCCGGTGTGTTTTGGATTTCGTGTGTGAAGAATGTTGATAAAACACTCTGATGATATGAGTTGTTGCTAATGAGACCAAGGACACCGTCCTGCTTTCCAAGTCTCACTAATTTGCAGATGCAGGAAGCTGAGAGAAAGACAGGTGGAATAATTGACCCAAACTGGCCAAAGAGAGTATTCCATGCCATAAAAGTCATGCTCAGTATATAAGTGGGGGCTGGCCAGGGTGGGTATCTGCCTTCCTGGCATCCATCTTTCTCCTTCGTTTGCTGGCATTGTTCCCTCTCCCTTGCTGGCTCCCTTTTGCTCCTTTGCTTGCTGCTTGGTTTTGTTTCCGTGATCGCTACTCGGGACGGGCTGTATCGGTTATTGAGACATTGGGTGGTGAGAAAAAGTATATTGTTCATTTTGTATATTTTAATAGCCTTATATTCTGTTATTATTGTAGTTTTCCCTTGGTATTTTAGTAAATTGTCTTCATCTCAATCCACGAGTTTTCCTTCCTTCCCAGTTCTCTCCCCCATCTCGCTGGGGAGGGGGAGGGTGAGCGAGAAACTATGTGGTAATTCAGGCTAAACCATCACACACGTCTACATGTTCTTTGAACACCTCCAGGGATGAGGTTCTTTGAACACTCCACCACTTCCTTGGGCAGCCTGTTCCAGTGCCTGACCACTCTTTCAGTAAAGAAGTGTTTCCTAATATCCAACCTAAACCTCCCTTGACACAACCTGAGGCCATTTCCTCTCTTCCTATCACAAGTTACTTGGGAGAAGAAACCAACATCCACCTCCCTACAACCTCCTTTCAGGCAGTTGTAGAGAGCAATGACTGAAAATTACATGCTGGTAGGAGATTTTTAAACAAGGTGGCAATTCCATGTGACATTTCAATAGCTGGTGGCCATCTGTGCTCTCTGAAGCCACCGATGTTGACCAGAGCCTCAGCCTGGGTTTCAACTGACCCCATCTGGTGGTTCCTCTGTTCTTTATTTTATTAAAAAGACCTTAATCACAGCAAGGAAGGCTTGGGCAAAGCATCCCCGCTTCAGCAGATTTGCTGTTGTGGGACACATACAGAGGGTTTGTCCCCAAATTTTGGGAGAGTGGACATGCTCTCAGGGAGGAACAGAGGGGTGAGATGTTCACCCAAGGATTTTAAATGCAAGGGGTTATGTAGGTGGCTGGGAAGGAAGATGACCAGTGGTACCTGGCCCAAGCTGCACCCAGTGTTGGGATGACCAGACCTACAGGAGTTTAACAGAGAAGGATGTGGCCAGCTGGGGCAAACATATCTCTTCCATGGGTTAAACAGCCAAGAAGTGCGTTTGCCTCTGACTGTGCCCAGCCACCAGTGGCTGAGGATGCCCTCCAGCCATCGTAATTAGGCTGCTGACGTGCCCCATGCAGCTGGGGTCTCTCAGAGGGGTCTCAGCAGCAGGTACTGCCCCTTAATTGCTAATTAAAAGTCCTGCCTAAATGAGAGTGTGAGGGTTATCTCCTGCAGCTGAGTGCTTCCCCAAGCAGAACACCATGCTTGGTAGAGCTCTGCTCAAGTTGTCCCCTTTCTGTGTTTGATTTTATTCCTCTGAGCTCTGTTTGCTCTCAGTTTTGGAGCCCCCAGGCCAAGCAGCAGAGACGAAACACAACGGAAAGCCTCAGGCTGGAGCTCTGAAGGAGAAAGATCTGAGGAGCAAAGCAGGAGACCTGAAGCTCTGGGACATCCAGAGCAGGGCTGAGCTTGGTGTTCCCCAGCATTCATCCTGGACCCTTGTAGGGAAGGAGGGAGAACTCAACCTCAGCCGAACACTGACAGCTTTGCATCTTAAATAGCAAGCAGGTAAGAGATGGGAGGTTGGAAGGTACTGCTGGTGGTTCAGAAGGGTGTGGAGAAGCAATGAAGATGCAGGTGGAGCACAGAAAGCAGTGTGCTTTTTTGGGTTTGCGGTTTAAATAACCCGATTCACGGCAAGAATTGTACAGCCCTGGTAATGCAGCTCCAGCTTAGCCCAGTGAGCACGTGATGGCCTGAGCCTCACCCAGGTTTTATATTGTATCAATGCATTGGTGCATAAAAATATCAGCACAGAAAATGCATGCAGACTGCTTCTTGTCACTTTTTTTTAAAAAAATGAAATAGTAACTCTAAGCTTTGTGCAGTATAGTACACCAGCAACGTTTCCTTTCCTTCTTTGCAGTAAATTATATGGATATAGATGTATTTTTGGAACTTTAGTTAGGTTGTGATAACTCTTGTGCAGGGAAAAAAAAAATAAAAAAATTGCATAGTCAGGCAGAGCAATGGTTTTCTGGGCTTTGAGGGGAAGGGATCTGGGAAGGGGAAAGGAAGGTCAGGGAGGAGTGAAGAAGGGTGGTTTGTGTTTGTTTGGGGAGGATATCTTCATATCTACATATACAGATGTATATCTTGGATCAAGAGCAGCCCTGAGGAGAAGGACTTGAAGTGCTGGTGGATGAGAAGCTCAACATGAGCCGGCAATGTGCCCTTGCGGCCCAGAAGGCCAACCGCATCCTGGGCTGCATCAAGAGGAGCATGGTGATTCTCCCCCTCTACTCCACTCTCATGAGATCCCACCTGGAGTACTGTGTCCAGTTCTGGAGCCCCCAACATAAGAAGGACATGGACCAGCTGGAGAAGGTCCAGAGGAGGGCCACAAAGATGATAAGAGGGATGGAGCACCTCTCCTATGAGGACAGGCTGAGAGAGTTGGGGCTGTTCAGCCTGGAGAAGAGGAGGCTTCGGGGAGACCTTATAGTGGTCTTCCAGTACCTCAAGGGGGCCTACAGGAAAGATGGGGAGAGGCTGTTCAGTAGGGCCTGTTGTGACAGGACTAGGGGTAATGGTTTTAAAATAGAGGGGGGTAGATTTAGATTAGATATTAGGAAAAAAATTTTCACAATGAGAGTTGTAGAACACTGGAACAGGTTGCCCAGAGAGGTGGTGAAAGCCCCATCCCTGGAAACATTAAGGCCAGGTTGGATGAGGCTCTGAGCAACCTGATCTAGTCAGGGATGTCCCTGCTCCTTGCAGGGGGGCTTGGACTAGATGGCCTTTGAAGGTCCCTTCCAACTCTAACCATTCTATGATTCTATGTGTGCGTGTGCACACGTATATACGGTGCTATTGAGGGGAGAAGGTGAAGGTACTTGCAGGTACACATAGCAATTCTTGAAACCTGAAATAACTGCTCTGTAATTTCACCGACCCCTATTGCAAAGCACGTCTGTCTGCTTTACCTGCCCCTCTGCCCCTAAGCTGATGCCAGATTTTGATGGGATATTTGGCCTGAAGAGCCAAAACTGGCCTCACGTGACGCAAGTTGGATCCCTTCTGCAAAGGGCTCTGCCTTGACCGCCTTAGTCCTGTGAGAGCACTGAGAGTTGGCTGCAGGTACCCAGACACCGTAAAGGAAAGTGGGTCATTGCAGGAGAGGTGGCCTCACGGCCAGTGCTGGGACACGGGTCCTTGTTGGGTGTCTCCATGGCACACAAGAGCTGGCCAGCGAGGCACGACCCGTGGTGCTGGGTAGAAGGGCAAAGGCAGGACCTTGCTGCATTGGCTTCTCTTTGGCTGTTCTTAGAAGGTGAAGCCCTCTTTCTTGTTCTAATGAACTGAAAATGACCTCTCTGCGGTCAATGTACCTGCTGTCCACCAAGTATCAAAGTTGGGCTGGTGATAAAGATTATCTAGGGCTGGTCATCTGGAGACAGGACCTCCTACTTCATCGCTGTAGGATATTTGTTTCCCCCACTGTGGTGCCCATGTCCCCAAGAAAGCCCACATCAATGGGTCCATCAGAGCAACTCATGAGAAGCTTTTCAAACTCATCTTACTTTAGGTCTGCGAGGCGGGTGTTGCTTAATGATGCTGGTTTCTCCCTTTTCCAGTACAGTGTTGAAAGAAATGGGCCCTTAAAGATGAGAGAAGAAAGGAATGGAGTTACTTTTGGGTGATCATCAACTGCTAGGCTGTACTCAGCAACAGTTTTCTGCCCTTGTTTTTGGTTGGTATGTCCTACTGGTGTTTCTCTTGGTGTACCCCAGCAGCACGTGGTGTAAGTTATTCTGTTAGTTGCAGAAATACAGTGAGGATGTACCCATGTCTGTAGTTTCTAACAAATGTCTGCCACGTACTTCTCCTACTTCCCTCTACAACATCTCATGCATCCTACGTGTGACAATAACCACCCTCCGTGTCTCCTGTGGCCTCCCCAGGGTTTTAAAATGGGGAACGGGCAGCAGTTTGGATCTCTTCTTGCTGCTCAGTCCCTGAAACTTTATTTTTGTTATTTTTTTGGTGGAACTGGGAAACATCTCTGATGTTTTTACTGATGACAGCAGAGCTGGGCTGCAGCCAGCCAGTGGGTTCAGGAGTTAGTGGGTTATGGACAGGCGAGCGGTATGATCACAGACCCTCATTGTCTTTGGAAATCAGCCCAAAATACTGTGCTACGCACCAGCGATTGCCTGTTAGTTATTAAAGCAGTGCTTTCACTGAGGCCTAAATGTGATCTGGGCTCGGGTCTGTTCTGCACTGGTGCTCTCGGGTGGATACTTTTATTTTTTTCTTGCCAAATAAATACTTGCATGCATAGTAAATATTTATTTTACAAAGAGATTCTCTGTCCCACTTATTCTCCCAAAAATCTGTCCTGGTGCACTTAAATGCCATTTTATACGTGGACTTGAGCGAGGTGTTGCTGAGCAGCTTCTGCTCCCCCGTGGTGGGAGCCTCGAGGTGGCCGCATGGGAGGAGAGCTGGGGATAAAGTGCAGGAATTGCATCATAGCTGATGCCAAGTTTAATAGTTATATTAAAAAGAAAAATAATAATTTGGAGGTCACCTTATGGGGGTACTTCAGTGGTCCCTTGAAATGAGCCCCGTGGATGGTTGCCAAGGCAGGGCTCTGAGAGAGAAAGCAGGTGGTGGAGGGGGGGTGTTTGGGTATGGGAGGAGATGGTGACTCCATCGGATAAATGATTGCTGGGCTCTGCGGAGCACCGGCAATGATTAACCGCTTGCTTTGCACATACAGCAATGGGTGCCTGAAGTGCAAGCTTCCAGCGCGGGCGGCTCCTCCGGACTTCATCTGCTGGGGAGCACATGCTGAAGGAGCAGTTTGGAATAGCAGAAGTGGGGGTTATGAAGCCATTGCCTCCCAATCTGCAGGACAAATTAGTGCAAAAAGAATTTGTAAGGGGGAAGTAAAACATAAGGACATGGCTCACGGTGCTGGGAATGTGGGACTTGGCAGGGGGAAGGCGCTGGGGCTTGGGAGAAGCTTGTTCCGGCAAGCTGTATGGCTTTGGGGAAGTTATTTCTCCCTGATGAGATTTTTTTTTTTTTTTTTTTTAAAATATATTTAAATTATTCCCTCTCATCCTACCCTTCCTGTAGGAAGTTTGCCCTTACGCTCTACAGATACAGAACTGGGAGCCGAGCGCTTGCTGTCCCCAAACCTGCTGGGTCCTGGGGTGGGGACGGTCCCTGGCACCCGCAAGATGCTGGTGGGGAGGGAGCATCGTCCCGCTGCACACCCACCGCCGAGGGAGCGTGGGGCCAGCGCTGAAGGCCTTCTGAGACTTTCATTTTTCTACCCTTGCACTTTAGCAGCAGCAGGGCCTCCCCACTGGAGGCAGCGGGATTTAACACAAGCTGAGATGAACCCTCATAAGCCAAATAAAATCTATTCTTTTGGAGGCTTCGCTTGTTTAGACAGCAGCTCAAGCTAATGTATCGCTCAAGTACTCTTGAGCAAATTCTTTTTATTTCTGAGAATGAAAAGTAATAGAAAATTACATTTATTGAGGAGATTTTAAAGATAAGTACACATTTTACAAGCACTTGTTAGATACCTAGCGATGGTAATTTTCCAGAACAGGAATATTTGGTTGCTCTTGCTGTCATGAAGCTCTTGAAACTCCCTGTTGTACAGCCAGACCTGATCTGTATTCACTCCAGGGCCTCTGGCTCCGGGAGCGTCACTGCTATAGTTCCGGAGGTTTATTTACCTTCACCTTCTCCTGATGCCTCTCGGTGGATGACTCTGAAGGAAATACCCAGCCCCTGGTGAAGCAGCGATGCTGGCATGTGTCAGAATTTCATTTTTGGGGATAGAAAAGAGGGGAGGAGGGTGCTGGGGCTGTAGATCCTCCTTTCCCGCTGCCATTCATGAGGGTTTCTCCCTATGCTCACGTGGTAAGCCGTTCGTCACCGTCCGGCTCGCCGTACGGAGCTAGACATCCACTCTCAGATGGGTGCAAGCCTCCTTCCTCGCCTCTGGGAAGTTTTGGGTATGGATGGAGTTCAAACCCTGCTGTGAAAGGCTGTGGGAGAGGCTGCACCATGCCACGTGTAGAAAAACACACACAGCTACGCTGTTTGCCTTCCTCTGGCTTATGAAATCAGCCCTGTGCCAGACACCGCTGTAATTTATTTCAACGCTGAATTTTTACCTGCTGAGCCCGTTACCCAGACTCTAATTCTAATTAAGCTAGTGATATCGATACTCCCAGTGGCGGCGGGTCTATAACTGGGAGTTTTGGGGCCGCTGTAGGAGCGCTTGCTCGGGCCCGGGCAGGTGTCACCGTGTGCCAGGGGAGTGGGGCTGACCCCAGGTGCCCACTGATGGGAGGAAGGAGCCAGGGATCTGGGCTCTGGTGACCAAGATGCTTTCCAAAACAGGCTGGGGGAAAAGAAATGAGCTTTCCCAATGCTAAAATGTCCTGGAAATGGCAAAAACCTACTCATGGAGAACGGTTTGTGCGCAGACCTACACCCACCCTGCCCCACGGTGAGCAGACCTGCAGCCCCAGCCGATGCCCCGTGCATCTCCGCCCTGCACATCACAATAATTCAGTGGTGACCCTCTTACCTGCAGCGGCTCTGCCGTACCAGGTCTCCCGGAGAGGTGGAAGTTGCTGGTGAAAGGTGGGTTTTCCCCACTCCGGTGGGTGCGGGCTGTGCTGTCCTGGCACACTAGGGAGCCAGTATGGGGTGACGAGAGCAGGCGGGTCTGCCCCAGCATGCATCGGTGCCACCTTGGTCACCTTGGGATGCGCCTTGGAAGAGCTCAGGCCCATTTTGCGGAGTGGTGGCTTTGAAAGGAGAAGGAAAAAACCCCTCATGCACTGTCCTCCTTGAACATGGAGGGATCTTGGTGAGCAACCGTGGTTCCCGGGGAGCACTCTGCCAGGGCTGGCTCCTACTGATGTGCTCCTACGTCCTTCCCGCCTCGGTTAAACATTGACCCGTCCCCAGCCGTTCCCCTGCAGGGACGAGGGCTGGTCGCTGCTGACAGAGAAAGCAGCTCAGGGAGCCAGCGCCAAGCCCAGGGAAGCTTTGGTTTTTACCTGCAAGTGGCTTTCAACCACGGCACCACCTCAGCTGGCTGTTGGCTGACCCGCAGGTGTTTCTACAAGCAGCTTTTTTTCTAAATCTTCTTTTTTTTTTTTTTTTTTTAGAAGAAAATTCAATCCTTGGAGCACCAGAAGGGTTAAAGCATCTCCCACCCTGCGTGGGAGAAGCAGACTGGGGACAGGAGCTGGCAGAGGAGCATCTTCCACCCTTGATCCTGCCAGCCGCTGGCACTGATGAGGGAGAAATCGCAGCTTTAGCGCAAACCCACCTGAAAACATCAGCCGAAGTGAGTCATGTTCTGCAGTTTTGGAGCTGCTGCAGGATTTGGGCCAAACGCAGCAGGATTGGTGTGTAAGGGAAAGATCTGCAAGTCTGCATTTGGTTCTTCAGTTCCATTCCCAAGGCATAGGAGGGGGTTCAGAGGGCAGAGTTTCCTCGGAGCTGTTGGAGTCATTCATTCATTTCCAAGGTGGAGTGGCTGGAAAACATGTAGGAAGGATTATTTGTGCAATGAGATTATTATAGCAGGGTGGGTTTTTTGGCAGGAATAGGGTTGCAAGAGGAGGTCGGAGCATCTGTGGGCTCAGCTGTGAAACACGTGGAAACCAGCAAACACCAAGAGCACGAGGGGAGAGCCCAAAACGGCGTCAGAGCCGGGGTTCATCGAGCAGCAGCTGATCCCACTGGGATTCCTGGAGCGATCCTCTATAGGTTTGGAGTGACTGGGGCCTCTTTTGGCTGTTCTCTTGGGAGAGGAGTGCTGGGAGGAGAGTTGCACAGGGAAAAGAGGGTCATGGCAGAGCCAAGCATCTGGCACTCACAGCCGGTAGATCCATGGATACCACTCGGCTCCCCTTCATGGAAATGGGGATATTTTGAGTTGTAAAATGCCACCGGCCAGGGGTGGCACCTCCCAGAAGAAATTATTCACCCTTGGAGCAACCCAGCTGGTTCATGTGTTCAGCTGCAAAGCACCGGCATCACTCGTGACTTTGCTTTACAACAGGTCACGCACGGCGTGATGGAGCAGAGTAGTTTAGTCTGTATTTTTTTTTCTTCTTCTTTTCAAATGAATATACAAAATCAACACCCTGCTTCCCTCCTGAGTTTCTCAATGCTTAATGTCGGTTTTTCCTTTTTTTTTTTTTTTTTTTTTTTTTTTTTTTTTTTTTCTTTCTTTTCCTGCCCCTGCTGAGAACAGGTCATTCCTGTTGAGCAGCTTGGGAAAATTGTGAATTAAATGCAGTGACGGATGTGTCAGAGCAGCGGAAAACCCACGTGGATGTTAAAGCTAGCGCACATCGCGCTATGTCTGGGTGTTTCACTCAGGTGGGACACTGTGGTCCTGGCCCCATTGGAGTCCCTGCAGAGTCCTGCTGCTCCCCATCCCCCAAACCCTTGCTCTTGGCTAGGTTTCTTTCCAAGCCATGTGGGTGTCCCCACCTGCCATGCAGGATGGCAGCACGGCCTGTTGTACAGTGATTTGGGGAAGGGGATTCCAAAGGGACCAACGTGCCCGAGCTTCATGTTGCTCCAAGCACTTCATCTCTGGGTGGAGGGACACTCCTCTTTGCATCTCAAGGTGATGCCGTGTCCTTCTGGCTGGTCCATGAGGGCCAAGTCCCACCTCCTCCGTTGTGACACAGCTCTATGGTAGGTGTGCACACGGATGTTAGTCTGGCAGCGCTGCTCAGCACCTTGATGCTGCATCAGTTAAGGACCAGTATCTCTCAGAGCATCCCTCAAAAACTTGGTGTATGGGTACTTTGGAGCTGGGCTTTGACCTTCACATGCCTTGACTTTGTAAAGCAAGGAGGGCTAAGAGCAGCCAAGGACAGCAGCTGTGGGTTTGGGGTGGGGGGAGGAAGGCAGGCTACAAAAAGTTGCTGGGGCAAACCAAGAGCAAGCTTGGGGTTGAACTGGGTCCTGAAAGGACCCACTAGTACTGGAAGAGGCTCCCAGATACTATTGCTTGCAACTGCTGTACTAAAATCCTGCCTTTGTGCCTGGACTGCAGCCAGGCAGGATGCGGGGTGGGCGCTGGGGGGATTTGCTGGGTGAGCTGTGCACGTGCAGCGGTGGAGATGGCGGCTGTCAGCATCGTACCGAGCTGCTCCGCTTGAGAGCAAGCAGTGACAGCCCGTGCCTCAGCACAAACTAATCCTGCATTAACCCCCATGCTTAAACCTGACTTAACCACCAGCTGCTGTGATGGGGGCAAGGGATGGGCTGAGGGATGCCTGAGCTCCAGGCTGCCTTCATCACTGCTCATCCTTTCCCTTAACTGGGCAGGTATTTAACACAGCCTTTTACCTGTATTTAAAGCTCAGTTTGATTCCCAAGCGCTGTGCTGTAGGAACGTGGGGCTGGAAGGAGCTTTGGTCCCATACATTGCCGTTAGGGACAGCACATGATGAGAGAGGAAGAGGAGCTGGAGGTTCTTTATAACTTTCTCCTGTTTCATTTATTGCCTGAAACCATCCACCAAATTCAGCTGGAACCTGTAAGTGACACTGATCTTGCCAGAACTGGATTTTTCCAGCAGATTTATTATAGTCCATACGAAACCATTGGCTCCTAAGTACTCTGATGCGCTTGTTTTAAGGAAGATACCAGGAAAAGCTCAAGGATACAGCAATGCCATGACTTGGGGGCAGGGTATTTTCCCGTGGAGGAGCAGAGTTTCTTACACGGAGCAAAGGTGAGCCAAGGCAAGAATTCAGCATGGGACACCAGCCTGATAGCCAACTGCAACAACAGCCTCTGCCTTACAGTTTCTCCTTAAAAATGAGTTTTAAATTACAAAAAAATATGGGCACGGGAGGAGATGGAAAGTGGGTGGCATTGATTTTTTGCCAAAATAATGCCTGGACTTTGTGCAAATCTCAGGTGAGTAAAGCAGAAGGAACTGTAATGATGCAAAGACTGGCTGTCTTTTGTTATGCTTGCAGCTCGTTTAGCTAACGATAGCACGAAAATAATCCAGCACCCTTTCACTGCCTGGGATACGCAGCAGTGCGACTAATAGATCCCGTTATTACACATCTGTAAAGTCAAGAAATACAGCTCGTTCCTCCCTCTGCTGCTTGTTGCTTGTATTTACAGTGGATGTTTGTCTTATCCCAGCCGAGGCTGAGGACACAGTGGTGCTGAGATAACATTGTCCACAGTGCTCGGTTGCTGAGCCCTCCGGAGAGCGTGTGTGTCGGCGGCGATGCTCAAGGCAGATTATTCGCAGCACGTTTTGTTTTCCTTCCAGAGATCTGGGCCCTGGCGTGAAGGAGAAATCTGATAATGCAGCTGCTGGATCAAAACTGGCATTTTCCTCGGGGTGTGAGCGAGATGGTGCAACTGAAATGAAGCCCTCACGTTGCTGGATATGGTAGAGGGGCTCATCAGAGACACCCACAGCAGCAGAAGTAACCACCTCTGATCGTCACTTGATGGGCGTGATTATTGGTTTGCATTCCTCTGATGGATCAGCAGCAGCATCATGCAAAATAGCCTGCATTTAGTGTCTGATTTCTTGGCTTTTTGGGTTTTCTCCGGTTGGAAGGCTGAGCTGCGCTCTAGGAAAAAGTTACCTTCCTCGCTTGCTCCTCACAGCAGGGGTCAGGGGGGAGCAGAGCGGTGGAAGAGGGGAAAGCCTTATAGAATTATAGAATCTTTAAAGATGGAAGAGACCTCCAGGATCATCAAGTCCAACTGTCAACCCAATACCACCATGCCTACTAAACCATGTCCTGGAGTGCCATATCTACACATTCTT
Source organism: Ardeotis arabs (assembly GCA_011801015.1). Taxonomy (NCBI): domain Eukaryota; kingdom Metazoa; phylum Chordata; class Aves; order Otidiformes; family Otididae; genus Ardeotis; species Ardeotis arabs. Next base: position 11,893 of record JAAGAY010002683.1, on the reverse strand, counting down.
TGAACACCTCCAGGGATGGTGACTCCACCGTTTCCCTGGGCAGCCTGTTCCAGTGCCTGACCACTCTTTCAGTAAAGAAATGTTTCCTAATATCCAACCTAAACTTCCCCTGCCACAACCTGAGGCCATTTCCTCTCATCCTATTACAAGTTATTTGGGACAAAAGACCAACACCCACCTCCCTACAACCTCCTTTCAGGTAGCTGTAGAGAGCAATGAGGTCTCCCCTCAGCCTCCTTTTCTCCAGACTAAACAATCCCAGTTCCCTCAGCTGCTCCTCATCAGACTTGTTCTCCAGACCCCTTCCCCAGCTTTGTTGCCCTTCTCTGGACGCACTCCAGAGACTCAACGTCCTCCTTCTGCAGCCTCGGCTCAACCCTCAGCATTGTTCATTGTACAGGCAGCAACGTGGGGGATGCTCGCTCCTAGGAGAAAGCTTGGCCTGGGTTAGGCTGTGTCTGTTAAGCCTGAGATGAGGCATAAGGTGGCTGCGGGGCTCAGAGCTACATGACTGTTCTCCCTGTAGAAATGCAAGGGTGACCGCTGGTCCCTGGGGATGGGACATGCACAGGGGCTGTTTGTAGGGAGCGACAGGCTGGCGCAGTAACACGCTGTGCCTCTGGCCATGAAACATCTCAAGGAGGGGAAAACTGGCTCAAACACAGGGATTTCACATGATTTTCCCTGCTGAATACTCAATGAGGTTTTTTGAAGGATCCAGTCCTAGGCCTGAAGATGCTGCCATGAGGCTGCTCGCCAAAATGTACTCATCAAAGCATGCTAAAAGGAAATATTTGTTTTTCCCATGCGTTCAGTTTGGCAGGAGCTAAAATCTCAGTAAAACCTATCTCTAAAACTCTCTATTAGTGTAAATGAATACACCAATCCCAAAATCGACTTGAGGTGTTGCCCAAGCTGCTGTGTGCTATTTTCTCTCAGCTGTTATCGTCCCATCAGTATCTCCTGCCCAATATAACTCACTTTTTTAGAATATTTTTAATGTCTAGCTCCTTTTGGAAGCAGCAGAGGAGGCTCTGAGTCCATCTTCTCAAATGCTAGGGGACTTTTAAAAGACCACGCATGTGTGTGTGTACCCAAACCTTCCGCCTCTGGGTTTAGTGCAAAGGGAATTATTGGTTTCTGATAGCCCTAATTCTGCAGCTGTGTAACGAAAGAGCCCAAGTTTGGATTTTTTTTTTTTTTTTAATAGACACAAGTCTTTTATTAGCTCTACTGGTTGCAAGTAGAGCTAACTTCAGTAGAGCTACTGAACAGCCTTCCAGTACCTAAAGGGAGCCTACAAGAAATCCGGAGAGGGACTTTTGACAAGGGCATATAGGATGAGGGGTAATGGCTTTAAATGGGAAGAGGGTAGGTTTAGATCAGATGTAAGGAAGAAATTATCTGTTATGAGAGTGGTGAGGCACAGGAACAGGTTTCCTAGCGAGGCTGTGGATGCCCCATCCCTGGAAGTGTTCAAGGCCATGTTGGATAGGGCTTTGAGCAATCTGGTGTAGTGGAAGATGTCCCGGCCCAAGGCAGGGGTGTTGGAATGAGATGATCTTTAGGGTCCCTTCCAACCCAAACCGTTCTATGAAACAGTATCTCAGTATCACTCTTGGAGTAAAACCCCAAAAATTAAAAAAATAAGAATCAGCGAATAGAAGAGAGTCAAATAAAAAGTTGCTTTTGTTAATATCTACATGAATTGCTTTTTTTGTAGCACTATGAAGCCCTAATAGCCACTGGGACACGCCAGCTGCCTGGCACCTTCCACTTCTGCCCTGGGACCGACGATGCCGCAGGGCACTTCTCCAAACCATCTCTCGTGCGCCAGTGCAGAAGGAGGGGGTTCATTAGGACGCGTGAGCCAGGACATGCCCGTGGAGAGGTGAGCTAGCAATTAGCCCTCAAAATCATGGCTTTGTGCTGGGTGCGCTCTAGCTGTTATTTTAATAACAAATGCACTTGTTGCTAGCACATAACTGGTATTATTAATAACAAACACTTCCTTTCCCTAATATTTTTTTTTTCTGTTAGAAATACCATCAAAAAGCCCTGCTAGCTGCTAATCAAACTCACAAATATTGGGCAGGCCGGTAGACCTCAGCAATCTGCAAGACACTCCAGTTGTTTCTGTTCTTCTCGAAAAGAAGAAAAAAAATGAACAAAAAAGTCATCTCACATGGTTAATCCTAGGAATGATGTAACAGCCATCCTAAATTACACAGTGACAGGCTTTGGGAAGGCATGGGGTGGGTTTGTTTTGGCTTTTGAATTATTTTTCATGGTGGAGGTTAAGAAAAGCATTTGTCTGGCCCAAAGGAAAAGCTCTAGAAAATAAGGCACTGACATTTCCCAGGGACGCTGGCGATCTGGGGTGTTCAGTCTCTCATGAGAAGCTTGTTGGTCATCTGGGAGTGCATCTTTTCTAGAAAAGAAAAAAAAGAGGGAAATAAAGCTATTTTGCTTTTACTAAAGGCACCAAAATCCAGCCCTGCTGATGGAAGTTGGTGTTGGAAAGGGGCACAGCTCAGCGTGGCTCCGGGAGGGATGCAGGGCCAGTGCTGGAGGCAGGGGGGGCAAAGCTACTGGGTAGTTTTACATTTAATTTGCAGCCACATGGTCACAGGCTGGAGAGACCATGGGTGTCAGGGGGGGGGGGGGGGGGGGGGGTCACTTCTTTAGCAAAGGCTGGGGTAAGGCGTGAAGCCAGTGTAGAAGCAGTCCTACAGTCAAGGGTATGATCATCATCAGCTCAATGACTCAGGTTGGGTGAGTAGGCCTGGTAGAAATCCCATGTTTGAGGGAAGTCAGGGCTTGGAGTAGAGGGAGCAGCATATCTGGGGGCTGTTTATGCATTTCAGGGGAGTTTGTGAGCACTAGCTGGTGCTGGCCTCAGACTGGTTGGCATTTTGTGGGCCAGCAGGAGGGGAGAAGGTTGGTGTGAAGCCCAGCAAAGCCATAGTGTGACACCACAGCTGAAATGCTGGCTGTGCCCCTGCATGGCACCCCAAGTTAACCCCAAATTCCTCCTACAGCCCCTTGCCCAGCCTTAAATCCTGACCAGTGCTGGTTAACAAGGAGGGAAAAACCCAGTGCAGGTGGCACATAGGGCTGTAGGCTTGTCGCTGACACCGCACAGGGTTTAATTTACAGTTTCTGTTCTTTTTCTTTCACAGCACTGCAAGATAGTTGAGTCCTGTCCTTCAGGGCTTTGAGCAAGTAGAGGCCGATTGCTTCCTTGGTAAAGATGGAAACAAAATTGGTTTGAACTGGTTTTAATTGGCAACAGCTCACATAAACACACTGTTCTCCTACATTCAGAAACAGCTTTCCCTCTTCCAACCAGCCTGGGAGGCAAGGTGCCTGCTTGTACCCTTGCCCCTGCTGATGTCTCCTGGGTGTTGCGTGGGTGAGGACATCGGGACTGAGCCACGGGTTTCCACTGGCCGCAGGCACAATATGCAGCAGAGAGGAGACAAGCTTGCAGCACCGAATCACTGGGCTAACAGCACCGTAGCATGTCCAGGTTTTGTGCGAAGTAGCTTTCGTTACATATTTCACAATAGTGTAACTTAATGAAAAAATTAATGTTTCGCATGTCACAGAATATTTCTTCTGGTAATGGTTCCTAACATCAATGTGAACATTGGCGTCCTTCAGAAATGAATTCTCAAAAATGCTGGGAGAGGTTTGAAATGGCTTTCCAAACCCACAACCTTACCGAAAGGTCACTTTATTTTGAAGGAAAGCTGACGTGTTCCATTTTGAGATCTAGCTGGAAATAACCAAGATTTGTATCCTTGAGAATGGCTCTACTTTCACCACCAAATTGGGATGAACGATGCAGACTTGATCCATATTTAAAACCCAGCAGTTCAATACAACACAAGCTTAAATGTTTTTTATTACAAAACATTTTATTGTAGTTATTTACACCCGTTCCTTGATAAGTGTATAAATGTAAACATTTATTATAGATGTATTTCTCTTATCTTACAGTTCATCTCCAGTTCAGAGTAAATGTCATTTTTAAGCATACAAGGAGTGAGGAAATTTAAGCTATATTCACAGAATATACACCTGCGTGCAGTTGAAGTCCACCAGCCCTAAGCTAGTGGTATAGACACTGTCCCGTTCGCTCTACTTCTGCTTCTCGTGTGTACGCTGGACTCTGTGATGTCGTCGGCGTGATCCTCGCTTTTCTTCTCCTTCAAGCTGTTGATGAACCTCAGGGTTATTTCATCCCATTCCTCAGGGAGCAGCATCAGCAGAAACCCAATGCAAATGATGATGGTGGCTCCCAACCTCACCACGCTGAAGATCATTTTGTGCTTCAACAGATCCACAGCTGTGAAGAAGAAACAACAATGCTGTCAAAACTGCAGTGGGATGACCTACAGCATGAAAGCAGCCAGGCACAGCTCTGTAACCTGCATGTTGCGCTCTGGCTGTGACACTGGCCTTGTCCCTCAATACTCTACCAGCTCCTTGAGCTCAGAGAACAGCTTTGACCTGGGAGCGTGATACTAGAAGTGCCACGTCTCCTCACTACCTTCATGCAGGCTCTGAGGAAGGACCAGTCTAGGCTCAAGGTTTCCATTTCTGCTCTGACAAGGACCGTACTTTCTATGGTAACTTTATCTACGGCAGGTTGCATCAGCACAACGTTTCCTCAGGCTGCATGGATCAGTGATGGAGAGAGAGCAGCATGCAAGTCAGGAAGCTGGAGTTGATGTCTCCAGGCCCAGCCTCCCAACTCCACAACCAGCAATAACAGCGCATCTGAGCTCTTCAGCAGCCTCTTACACGTACCGACTGTTTTGCAGCTCTGACCTGCTCCCCCTAAAAATAGATGGTTCTCTGAAAACACACTCAGATAGAGTGGGGAGGTTAATGGGGCGGAGGAGGAGACTGGAAGAGCAGAGATGAGGCTGTTTAAGGAGACAGGACTCCAGAGTAAACTTCCTCGTAAACACCCTGCCATGCTGCTGCATGGCATAGTGCTGAGCCGCTGCAGCAGCACGCATCAGGCTGAGACCCTGCCATGTCTCAGCAGCAACCAGTTTTGGGCTGCTGGCTGGGGATCAGCCCGCCCTCTCCTCTGCGTGGTATGGGGACAGCCCATCACTCCCAGAAAGAGGAGGCAAGACAAAAAAAAAAAAAAAAGGCTTTCACCAACTGAAACACCCACCATCACCAGAAGCATCTGTGGAAGCTGAAGGAGACTGAATCGCTTTTGAAATAAGTGGCAATGGATTTTTGACTAGACAACAAACTGCTGCTGCTGCCTGCACATCTGCGTGTTTATCTTTGCACCAACAGCCACGGCACTCGTACCTGCATTTCCAGGGACGCTGAGCACTGTGCCGATGGAGATCAGAATGGGGTATGTGAGCACAACGCCAACATTAACCAGAATGTTGAAAGCTGGGGAAAGAAACAGAGAAAATTATACATTGCTCACTAGAGTGAGACTTTTCTCCTCCACCTTGACCCTACAAATCTCATATATGCTAAGTATGCACACCACAATGATGTCGTTGTCACAAAACGATTGATTTTTATTTTTTTCATATATGAATACGAAATGAGGAGAAGTGCTGCACAGGGGAAGAGAGGGAGGACGGTAGATCCACTCACAAACTGCAATACCAAGGTTATCACACTCCCATTTCACAGCTTTGGCCAAGCTTTAATCAGGTACCAGCACCACAGTTTTGCTGCCATGAAGACATAATTTCTCCCCTACCAGAAGGATGGTGACCCCAGCTTCCCCTCGCGGCTGAGGCTCTGTTGTTCTTGTCTTAGCAGGACATTTCACTGCAGAAAGGCCCCACATCCCTCTAGCTGGACCACACACCAGAGGTGAGAGCAGCAGGGAAATCATACTCTAAAGGACACTAAATGCAATTAGTCGATTAAGTTCACTGCAGTTTTTAATTTACGTGTTCAGGGTTGTTTTTTGTTTTTTTTTTTTGTTTGTGGTTTTTTTTTTTCACATGACCGCATTCCCAGCCAGCTCCCATTTCCGTGAGAGAACGAAAGTGAACTGCAAAAACTTCCATTTCATGTTATTCTCTTGGGTGCTGCTGCAAGGGAGGCATCAGGCTCTTCCAGCTCTCGCAGCCAGGGGCTGGCACTGCGACCTCAAGTCCTCCCCGATCACCCACCACCCAGTCCTCTTCTGCTGGTGAGCCCTCTATGCGAAAGGAACAGGTTTGTCTGCTCCAGAGGGTTCCTCCCACGTGGTTGGGATCATACCCTTGGGTAGCTCTCCAGGTGGTATGTTATCCCTAATTTTTGTCCCGTAGGTGCTCACAGAGCAGCTGCAATTCAGGTTGACACCTAGAGGATAGCAACTGAGGTTCTGAGAGGGAGCTTCGTGGAAGAGCGGAGGGGGAGGTGAAGACCGCAGGCAATGAAACAGCACTGGCCTTTGCAGGAGAACACAGAGGCTGCGCGAGCTCTGCCCAGAGCCCCACAGCAGCCACAGAAAGGTGCCCCGGCGCTGCGGGTCCCATGTCAGTGCACACGCACCCCGCAGAGCATGCCAGGAGCGACTGGGTGCACGCTGCCCTTTGAAATTGGATTTATAGTGACCGCGTTGTGCCAGAGCCAGGGAAATACCAGCGAAACTACGGCAGGAAGGCGAAGATGGAAAGTGGACAATGACTATGACTGCTTCACGTTTATTCTTTGCTACTAATATTAGCATTAAGGCTTCTTATGAAAAAATATGGAGCATTTCTCAATGAGAACCTGTTTGCACTGGGATCAGATTTAATCTCTGCGAGAGCTCTGCTGCTCAAGGGGGCAGGAGGGGGGATTGTTTGCACCTGACGCTAATTTTGTATTGGGGCGGGGGGGGGAAGGAGAAGAAGTAGAAAAAAATGAGTAAATTTTGTTATCACGTACCTAACCAGAGGCCGGCTACTCCACACAGGTAACCCCACGGCACAGCAGAGAAGGGAGACCAGTACTCCACTTTTGTAAAATACAGTATGATGGGGGTAACAGAGATGAAAATTAAATTGAAGAAGCCCAAGGTAGAAACAAAATGAGCTGCTTCCCCGAAGTTCGCACTTCCAAGAAACATTTTGAACAACACCTGCAAAGGAGAGGAGAGAAGAGGGTTTTAGACATCATACCTGTCGTGGGAAGCAAAGTCCTTCTGCACAGCGTCCTTCATTTCCCTGCGGAGAGCGGGGCATGGGACGGTGTGCCACAGCCTGGCCCTTCTTACAGAACTTCTGCAAGGGGAACTTTGTTCTCATTTCTGCATTTTCTTGAATTTTAGCTCAGCCTGTTTCTAACTCAGACACATCCCTGCCCTCTTCATCCCTCACCTTCAAGAGCAGCCACTACTTTTGCAGTGCATCGCCCGCGCCAGGCACGCACAGGGGCTCCAGGCCCAGCACGAGCGTAGAATACGCAAGAGAGCTGCAGTGCAGAGCCAGGACGAGCCGTCCGTCCCCGCTCAGGGGAAGCAGCACTCCCTGCGCTCAGGCTCTCCTCCCCATATCTGTGGCGAGCCCCTTCGGAGTAAGTGTCGATAAACTGCAGTGGCAGGAAATGATTAAAACATGATCCTGAACTGCTTGCAGCATAGTGATGGAGATTTCATTAAAGGCTCATAAAGCAAAGTCATTCTGAATATTTGGCAGCTAACAACTAATTATCCTCATAGTAGATTTCCTGACATCGTGACATTGCCTGGTCATAATACAAATGATGCAGGAGGGATGAATAAAATATTTATTTTATAGCGATTCGCTCATGCATTTTTAACATCCAGTGTCAAAGACTAGAAGAATACCAATAAACAGTGATGCCCTACCTTATACAATGCAGATGTCGAGGCTGATCCAACAGCATACGCTACCCCGATAATTGAATCGCCCTGGAAACCATCTGCATACGCCATCATTACGATCCCTGTGATTGCCATTATTGCTGCAACTATCTGCACAGACAAAGCACAGCAACGTAAAGCTCAGCGCCATTTCATTACGCGGGAAGAGATTATCGCTGCGTGGGGTTTTAATGAGTGTCACTAGCTACTTTCTCTGACTTGAAGCTTTCTTGCTTTCCCTTCAATAGGGAAAATTACACACGGTTGGGAGAGATGTAAAACATAATGAATGTTTATGCACTGATAGTGATATGGATCTGTAGCACTGCAAATTCTCCTGGGACCTACTGACAGAACACCCATCATTAAGTGTTTTATAAGCTAAACATCCACTTTGGAGATAAGACTCCAAGATCAAGAGATTTTAAGACATTATGCTCTACTATACAAGAGAAATATTTAGCAATGCCACTGATTTGACTTGAAATGCAAACATTTCGATGGCCAACCCTCCTGGACATGAGTCCAGGAGAATGACCCCTGTGTTGTGGAACACCGGTGTACCACTGGGAGCTCTTCCAGGCTGCTCCAGGTGTGCACGGAATTTCCTAACAGCCCTGCAAGCATTCTTGGACAGACATGACCAGATTTCTTTATAAAGCCTTTACCTTTGCACTTAGGTTTTTGGCCTCATTTGGAAATCCTAGACAGAGCTTCTAAGGAGCCTCAAAGAAAAAGAACAGAAATCATGAACTACACCACATCTGAAATCCTGACTCGACTCCAGGGACCTTAAGGAAGCGGTAGGGATCCCAATATGTTTTATTCTTTGCAAAACTACCCCTGTCTAACTAGTTGCCCTCAGCTATGGAGTCTGAATTTCAAAAACACTGAATACCTAGCTTCCACGGAAAATCACAGCCTCGCCTCTGAAAGACAGGGGTTTTAATTGAAATTTTTTTTTTTTTTAAATTAGTATTACATTAAACATTTTATCATTATAAAAGAGCTGTTCATGTTCTAGAGCTGGGTGTAGAGCAAAAGATGCACAAACGTAGATACCCAAAGGCATCTGTTACAGAATCAGTTGCAAGATTTAAGGTTCAGACCCTGTTTTCTATTCCCAGATATCCATTGAACCACACAGCTCCCCACGGGACAGCTCTCCCCATTCACAGAAAGGAAGAAACTCATGTGGTTCACCTCGACAGCATCGCCCTCTACAAACACTGCTGCAATGAACAGCTCCCGAACTCAGCTGCTGAGCCAGGCTGGACTTTTTACCTTCTCGCTCCTGCAGCTCTGGTACAACTCCTGAGCCAACACCAATGTGAGGTGGACACTTGCTTCCTGGAGAAACCTCACTAAACTTCATTTAGAAAATATTTACTACTAGACAAAGCTAAGCTTCACATCACAGACTTTAAAGGCACCTTGATCAAATCATATGTCCTTTTGCAGAAAGTCTGACTTCCAGACCTCCCACAGTTTTACCAAGAGTGCCAGAAACCCCACTGATACTCATTCCAAGCAGATGTGAGCCAGACTGAGGTGACAAGCACAAAAATCCCACAAAACAGTTTCAGCAGAGCCAGTCAGTAGAGCAAAACCATGTTTCCAGGGACATGTCTGACTCAGGTAAAGGTGTCCACACATGGTGGACAATAGGGAACCAAGAATCAACTTCCAGGGTGGAGCCAATCTCCGAGACTACAGGTAAAAATCTTAGAGCTCCTAAATCCCATAGGTACCTAGGCCAACATCTTCACTGGGGAACTCTTCTCCTGGGTGCAGCTTTAAGTCCTTCCCTCCCACTGCGAGCCCTATGATACCAGTAACTGAGGCACACAGGTGCCCACATCGCATTGCAATCGCAGCGCCGAAGGCAGAGTCACAAACCACAGAGCATGCCTATATCCCACCTTACTTCTATTTCAAACATCCAAGCTCCAAGATACAATTCAAAGCTGCCTAGCTGTCACCTAACCTGAAGATACCGCTGATATCTCCAAATTCGCCATGAAATGGCACTTGAAATCCAGGTCCCTCAAAGACAAGGGCTGGAGTCACATACGTGCTCACGGTCTCTCAGTGGTTTGATGAGATCTGGAAGGGCTTTAGTGAGAAGGCACTAGATGACTACCCTCCCCTCCTTCCCAGAACAACACATCTCAGCAGTCAGGCCATCCCAGGATGGGGGCTTGAGTTCCTTCATCCTTCCAGAGGAGGGACATGGATCCAAGACTGTCCTCTCTGGACTTAGGGCTCTCATTGGTGAGCTGCTGAGGAGGACAGGGGAAGACGTTACATTTTCCAGTGCGTAAAGGGGAATCTGGCCTTCACTCCTTAAGTGAGCTGGGGTGCTGGAAGACATCACCCTCTGCTGTTCACCCTGCTGAAAAGCCAGGGCACATCTGGCACAGGACGCACACACCATCCCCAAGATGCAGCAATGCTTATTTTGATCCCTGAGCTTACCCCTACCCAAGGACCTGTGAGCAAAACAAAGTTAAATTCTCTTCGAAAAATGAGTTTCAGTCCTGTTCAGGGGAAGCGGTCCCTACAGAGCTTCTCCCTCCTACCTTTGGTTTAGTGATTAGTTCGTTAGCAATATAATTGTGTAAATAAATATCATAAAAGTCCAGCCCTGAAGCAACGCAGAGCTACACTCAGGGCCTCTCAGACACCAGCACGGCACCTCCTACCAGGTTCCAGAAGTCCCTCCACTGCCTGGCTGGTTTCATCTCAGGCTGCACTGCACATCTTGCCTTGCACATCAATTCAGATGCAGCATTTCAGCTGCCAGCTGGAATCTTTCAGCTGTAATATTTCAAGCAATGCCTCCTACAAGGCAAAACAGAGAAGTCCAACGTAGTTATCCCCTTCTTCAAAGCGAAAAGATCAAGATTTAACTCTTAGTGGACTCACCGCTCAGACCCAGTGAGTGAGTCCTTTCCTTTTATTAGTGGGAAGGAGTAGATCCACCATCCCCAACAGAAGATTCTTCCTATCGGGAAAAACATCCTCCCAGTTTGACTACAGCAAACTCAGAGAGCCAGTTTCCTAATTTAATCAAATATTTAGAAAGCCAGGGGCTTTTTTTTTCCTGAAACAACTGAAATGATGGACACATATGGAGCACCATCTCAAGAGATGTTAGATAAGTAAGACCTGACACTGGAAAACAGTGAGAACATTACTTAAGTTTCATCTTCAAAGCTCTTCCTGCAAATGATACACCACTGAATTAGCGCAGTTGGCCTCTGCCTAGCGATTGTCGCGTGTTTGCTTTAGAAACCTGAGCGCTCATCCTGCAAGCTTCTGTAAGCTGACAAGAAGCAGTAAGGTCACAGTCAAGCAAAGCTGGTTGCTGTAGCTGACAGCTCGTTAAGCAAGGCTTTTAGTTAACAGAAGAGGGAAGTAACTTTCTTTTGGAGCCTCCCAGATAAGGAATGAAATGATCCAGCCTCTTTTTTTTTTTTTTCCCCTGGAAGAAAGCAAGACCAACCAACATTTTACTCAGGAGTATTTTTTTTCCCATGTGGAGGTGCTGAGGTAAAGAAATCTGTCTCCAGAGTACAGCCAGCCTTTCAGGTGGGGAAAACGTCCCCAAACCACTCCGTACCTACCTAGTAAGCACTCATTCAGCTTCTCAGATGAAACACGACCAAGGGCTCAAACACACAAACATTTAAGCAGGTGGCTAAATCTCAGCAACACAGGCCAACAGAACCACTCAAATAGAATCACAGAATCATAGAATCACAGAATGGTTTGTGTGGGAAGGGACCTTTAAAGGCCATCCAGTCCAACCCCCCTGCAAGGAGCAGGGACATCTCCAACCAGACCAGGTTGCTCAGAGCCCCATCCAACCTGGCCTTGAATGTTTCCAGGGATGGGGCATCCACCACCTCTCTGGGCAACCTGGGCCAGTGTTCCACCACCCTCAGTGTAAAAAATTTTTTCCTTATATCCAGTCCGAATCTACCTCCCTCTATTTTGACACCATTACCCCTCGTCCTATCACAACAGGCC
>JAAGAY010002682.1:0-14581 GCA_011801015.1 Ardeotis arabs | reverse complement strand
ATGATAAATACTAGCCACTTAAATAACAAATTCTACTTCATTTTGTTGCATTAACATAATACTTATTCATATGGCAAGTTAAAAGATAAATGGGTGAAAAAAAGGTACTGATAGTTGACTGAAAAAACATTGCAACAGTTCCATGCAGAAGCTTTGAAGAACTGCTCAAAAGGAAATGAGTTTATTTATGCTTACCTTTCTTTGCTGCAATCTGAAATGGAGAGAGGAAAACACTTCAATAAATCAAGATGAACTTGTGACAAAGGCAAAGAGAAGATTATTTGTCCTTGTATTTTGCTTAATTTAAAAAGAAACAAGCAAAAAACTTGAAATGTTTTTATAAAGCCACCAGAGCAGTGGACATTAACATACGAATAAACACCCTACTTCTCTCTCTTCCCACTGGTTTCTCAGCAGTATAAAACCTCAACCATCAGTAAGAAACTAAGATTCTCTTCTTACTGGTCATTTGTAACGTTTTTGGATACTAATAGCCAGTAAGGAGAAAATCTGAGTTTCCAAAAGTATCCAAAAATATTGGGCAAGACGTGCAGAGTTTATTGCTTTTATCCACACAAAAATGTAGATGAGCTACAGTCTGGACCCAGAATATCTAAGAGACTTCAAAACTTTTGATGACAATGCTAATGGCTGTCTTATAAACAATGTTCCAGATTGGAAAATGGAGCTGTAGCGGCCTCACCTCCATGGGCTCCTGATTTTTGCCTCTTCTAACACTCCTTAGGGATTTGTTTTCATATCAAAGAAAATTTGCTTGCAAAAGAATTTCCTTGTCTTAACTGAGAAAAAGGCTATGGAAAGTGATACTACTACTTTTAATTACAGGTGCTGTTGCCAAGATAGTCTATATTCTCACATGTAATCTATGGATATTCATCTGTTTATCCACCGAAAGTAGACTTTTAAGTTCCCATTTGTTAACTCCAGCAAATACATGAGTTATGTTTAAAGCAATTTGATAACTACTTTATCAAATTCTTACAGTTTATATATACCACTTTGTCTCTTTCATTAGCCCTATCATACATAGAGCATTGCAGAACATAGCTTTAAAGTAAAAGTGATGTAATTGGACAATAACATTTTAAGCTAAAAATAACAAGAATCTATTATTGTAATCTTCCACAGCTCCCTATTAAATGAAAAGCTGCCAACAAGTTGCACTTCAAGTCTGTCAGAAGAGTGTCATCCCTATCAATTTATGTCAAAGACCTAATAGGCATACTGAACTGTGAAATACTAAACAAAATGCAGTACTTCATTGCATTAAAGAGATGCTTTTGTTGTTTGAAAAAGTCACTTAGAAATGCAACTATTTTATTTTCTCGCAAAGTAGCTCAGGTCATGTGCTTCTTTATGTCTATTTTCCCTGAAGTTGTCAAGTCAGTGACAAAGTATTTAATGATAATTTTAAATTTCATATTGCAAACTTCAAAGCTAATTTGTCTATTCAGGGACTTACCTTCAGGAACTGACACTTTTTGCCTTAGTTTTCTACATTATTTTGTCTGTATGTCTTTAATTTAAAAATAACTTTGATTTAGCCTGTAGTGAGGAAATCTGCAATTCTGAAGTCATGGTACCACAGAAAATTATATAATACAGTAGTGTAAGACATAAATTTTATAATATCTTACAAATATTTAGGAGATTAAAACACTTCAGAATAGTACTGATACTGGAAGCAACAACACTTAGCACTAACACTTTGCATCAGTTAAGTGATGCACAGTTACATTTGAAAAATACAATCTCCAACTGTATGACATGTTGACCTATATTCCATACTATGTAGTGAAAATATAAATCAAATATGAGGAAAATGCCTTTATCAGACAAGAGAACAATTTTGTATAATTACTTAAGGAAGATATTAGTCATTTACCAGAACAAACACATAGGTTATATCTAAAGCTTGTGATTACATTATAAAGTACAGACTAAAAGGTATGAGTATTCCTCTATTTCTCATCAAAACCAAATCCAGTAAAACTTGGGTTAATATCTGCTCAAATATTCAGGATTTAAAAAATAAGTGTGGCTTATCAACACTATCTCAAAGTTTTGAAGGAAGAAAGAGGCAAGGGAGGAAAGAACTATTTCCCATTATAAGTTACACGTTTCCTTTTAAAAGAGTCAGATGAAGTTTGACCAGTGTTACTAGCTTGGCAAATTCAGTGGGAAAGACTCAGATAGGTTTATTGCCTACAAGGGATGATCCTAATATACGCATTATAACAAAGTATTAACAGATGTATTCCAGTTGCAAGGCACTGGCACAACACTATGAGGACTCTAACACTGTAATAGCAGAATATTTACATTTATTTTTATCCCTTTTTGAGCAGTAATCTACTTATTAAATTATGCTTGCATCCCAATCTAGATGCTTATATTGCATACCTGTCACATTGCATCAGGTCATTTTGTGTTGAATAAATATCTCCCTTATTGTCAAAGAATCATTGAATGGTTTGGTTTGGAAGGGACCTTAAAGATCATCTAGTTACAACCACCCTGCCATAGACAGGGACACCTTCCACTAGACCAGGTTGCTCAATCCTCATGCAGCTTGACTTCAGACACTTCCAGGGACTGTACATCCACAACTTCTCTGGACTGTTCATTTTCCACCATTCTCTCAACTTTGTTATTTTGTGTAAATGGTATATCTGTTAGTGAGATTTTTAAATAGGACCTATTCTGAGTGATGCTGTAGCAAAGCTGTTATACGAATATTCATAGCAATCACTGTTTCTGTCGAGGCCTACAGAACTTAATTAATTTATGGGGAGGTTAAACTGTCGTAACTGTATTCAAACTAGCTTGTGTCCCAGATCTTGTGGAACTGATGGTGCTAACAAGTACTAACCTAACATTTTGTCTCTGACTAAATCCATAAGACTAAATATATTTGGGTCCTCAGTCACTGGGCAGGTCATCTTGGTTATATACACTTCTTTTAATGTAAAATAATGCAGAAAGAGTTCTGATCCAACTATATGAAAAGTCACTCTAAGAAAACAAATCTTGAACCACTTTTTCATCTAACAGTCCGTAAAGGTCTGCCCAGGGCTGTCTGATTAGAAAGGAAGGCAACTGACATTAATTCGGTCTGCTATCTTCCTCAAGGCCAAAGTGCAGATCTTCATGCATTTGTCCAGCATCAGGTTTACTATCATGTTCCATTATGCTAGCTATTCAGGAGTCCAGTCACTATAATCCTCCTCCCACTCAACTTAACAGGTTCTTATTGCTTTCAGATGGAAAACAATAAAACCATCTTTCCTCAATAACATGCTTTCTGAAAAATGATCTAAGAAACTTGAAATTAGTGAATCAGACTGTTTAGAAGTTTATTGGAAAATTAGTTATTTTGTTTAGATTTTTATGTTCTCTGGAAAAGGATAAGAGCTGAGAAAGAAGACAACTGTGGTCTGGAAAATCTATAATGGAGTACAGAAGGTGATTGGCCAGTGTGCCATTAATAATTACCATTAGTAATGATTAAATAATATATAAGGTTAACAATAAGTCTAGAAATGCTATCTGGGAAAATGTGAAAGTATCTTTCCAAGCACTTTATTCATATAGAAAAACATACTTTTGTCTTTAAAAGTGCTAGTCAGACTTTTTGTAGATTGTTCTCCAAAGAAATTACTCTTCTGTTCAAATAAAACATTAAATCTTACTGGGATGAGATAACATTAGAGAATTATTTTTAAAATAAATAAAACAAAATCACGAAGCACAGCTATAAGAAGAAACTATACTATATGCTAAGAATACACTTTCTTTATATCCGATGAAATATAATAGATAATTAAGGTAAGATGACAAAGTTAAATAAGCCCAAACTCTAAGGAACAGAATTTTCTTGGCTGGAAGAAAAAAACAAATATTTTCCAATAAATGCCAAGATTTATTTCCCTTTCAGTTCATAGCAGAATTTTTGAAAACTCTTTCTATAACACCTATTATTTTTCAGGTCAAAAATTGGTTGCAGTAGGACTGAAAATCCAAAAGTAGGCAAGAAAAAATATAGCTTAGAACCGTAAAATTATTTTTCAATAAAGAGAAAGGTAGCTGTCTTATCAGTTTTAAAAATGAGCAGATGATTTTTTTTCTTTTTTTTTTTTCTAGATTTCTCCATTACTTCAGCCTCTTTGTTTGCTCAGCAAAGATAACAGATGCAGTCTTTTAGTCTATAAACTATACTTATTTGATGTATAGCTACTTTTCTAAAATTTGACCTTTTTTACATGACTGTCCCCTTTAATCCTCTTATCCCTCTCTTTTCCCATATTTGTTATTCTCCAAAGCACCTTGATTTCTCCTTTTCCTTGCCTTTGGTTTCTCCCCTCAACATCACATAGTAAGTCTTCTGCAATCCTAAAATGTTCTTTCCCTCAATCCAGTAATGTGTCCAGTCCTCTAGACAACGACTCCTCTCGGTCTGTCAGGCAATCACTACAGCCTCACTCATAGACTCAGGGAGATGGGTGTCCTGCTCAGGCTATGGGACTGGTGTCCCTCCTGGGGCAGCCCTGGAAGAGGCAGGACAGCATGACCCTTGTTCTGACTGGGTTAATGGGCTCCTTTGTGTGTCTGGAGATGGGTCTTTGGTGGAGTGATGGGTCCTGTGATGGGCATGGGAGGAGCTGGAGCAGGGGTTTATTCGGGTTCCCCATCAGCCACTACTCCTCTCTGTGCCTTCATGTGTACGGAAAGAAGCTTTTTATCAAGCAACCTAACACCCTTCACCAGGTTTCTTTCTGATAATTGGTAAAAAGGCCTGTGTGAACATATCTCTGCATATCATTTCATCCTACAATGCTCAAAAAGCAAATTACTCTTAGAAAAATTTTGATTTATTACAGTTGTATCCTTAGAAGCATGAGGAAGATTTGACATTTTTGGTGTAAATTGTTATCTTTGGGGCTCTTTTAAAATAATAATTGAGATTATTCTCTATGGAAATTCTCTTTACTTTGAAAATAACAGGTTTAGAATACAAATGTACACTATGTACACTATGTAACTGTTTATATGTCCTTAGTGTAAACTGCTTATGTGTTAGGTCATGAAGTTATGCATATATAGCAGTGATTGAAGTGATGATGCTGCAATCATCACTTCATTTTTCTTCTGTAGATTAAAGCAGTTAAATGCCTCTTTTCAATGCTTGGAGTGTGCTTGTGGGAATTACAACAATGGCAAAGAAATGAAATATTAATGAAACAAATACTGAGTAATCTTGACCAGACTTACTTCTCTAACTATGGATATCCATAGAGGACTTTTACGTATTATTTTGTTGTTCTGTGTTGAGGAAAACTGTGGCTGCAGTAAGAATGTTTTGAAAAACACCGAATATACTACTCACAAAAGCCCTACTAGGAAAGTATATTATGTTGGTTTTTTTTTTCCAAATGGGAAATGAAATCATTCCAGTAAATTGAATTACAGGGTGATTTTCAAGGGCAATCAGAGTGTACACTGTTATGGTTCAAACCTGGAAGTATTGAGAACTTCAACAAAAAAACCCCAGAACTACACGCCAAAATACATGTAACATTTTGTCAGGAGCACAGAGTGGTTCCCACACACTTGAGTGAGGTTTACTGGAATATAATTTATGATATATCTATCTGTATCTTTTATGTGCTCAGCCTAAATTTAGGTCTTGAACTATTGATTTAGTTCTTTAACTTCAGACACCAATATTTGAAAAAAAAAAAAAAAATCATGTTATATTCTCAAATAGTTTAAAGTTACGAGTCAGAAGCTGAGTCATTGTCTGAAAAGAAGAGTTTAGTCCAACAGAAATAATTAAATCTAGAAAAAGTCAGCCTAAAGATTTCTGTGAAAAAAACCCTGCCCAGTACCTATAATGAGACTGAGGCGCTCTCTCTCTAGATAACCAGATGGGGAATCTGAGATGTGGAGTCCTATTTGGCTATAAATGCAACTTAGTGAGTTGGGATTTGCGCATCTGTCTTAACAATTCTGTCACTTCTTTTCCTTGGACTGTATCACAGGTGGCCAAAAAAGAAATGTTACATTTTAAGTAGAAGAAAAAATATTAACTGAACCAACACAAGCTTTGTTTTTCTTCCAAGAATCTATCTATCCCTAGAACCTATTTTTCTTTGCAGTTTTTATGACAAATCAGTCTATCACTGGAGAACATTTCTATAGTGCTAGTACATATGAAATTTTAAATATAGAAAGATGGGAGTAAATCCAAGCTGTTTAATTTAAGATTTTTTGGGTTTTAGTTTTTAAGTTGGACAGGCTTAGCACCACAGATAATTTCTGGAATATGTCTATAAACGCAACAGAAAAAAAAACTTCATCTTTTAATCCACAGATTTCTCCATTTCATTAGTAACTAGTAATGATGCCTAACTTGTTTAAGAGTGGAATGTACAAAGAACAGAGGGGCCTCAAACAGATAAAGGGAATGATGTTGACAAAGGAAGATTAGTAAGATTAGTGATTAGTAAGAAAACCAGACTGGGGATGTTTGCGAATATCTTCCCCATCTTTGATGTGGGAAAAGAGGCTGGGACTATTTGGCTGAATTGTGGGATCTCAAATGGAGGGAAATCTAGGCCTCATAAACTGCAGGTTTGGGATGGACCATTGCATCTTGCCAGTGATGTAGACACTGGCTCATCCCGGAAAAAAAAGGGATCTGTGCGGGAAAGGACAAACCAAGATAAGCAAAGAGTAACACGGCAAACATGGCCCTGAAAGAGTGGGATGATGTGGTAAATCTGCTGGAACAAAGAAACACTAAGATAAACTCAAGCAGAGCAGATCTGCTGAAGAAGCCCAAGTAGATGAGGAGGGATCTGGAGCATGAAAACATTTATTAAACTAAGGGGTTGTATATCCATGCAGGTGCATAACATTGATGAACATTGTGAATGGTCAACAAAATTCCACTAATTAGTGTCCTCAAATAAACTCTCTCATAATATGGAAACTACACCTCTAGTGCTAAAATCGCTCCCTCCTCAGATAGAGACCTACTCACTGAGCATGCATAGTAAATTTAAGAAGTATTATATCTTTAAAATAACGTAATAAAAAAACCTAACCAACTGTAGTTAAGTAGATGTGATGAAAGGCGGAACTGTTATTCTGAATTGTATAAAGGTGATTGTAACCAGGTATGCTAGCTTTGTTGATTTACTACCTAGCACCCATCTCTGCACAGACATGAAATAAACAAATATTTCGCCTTTGTGTGTGATTGGCTCTCGGCACACTGGGTAAAGAAGCCATATTTGGGACAATAGTAACATCCAATTAAACTGTTAGTACACTTTTCCAGAACACTTTCAGAATAATCTTATTTATCCAAAACAGTTTGTGTGGAAAGAAGAGAGAAGTAGGGGGAAGGGTGGTGGAGAGAGAAAGTATACAAGCACATTTCCATAAGAACTGAAACCAATAGCCCCCTAACACCTTTTCAGACTTTCCAGGTAGGGGAAAAAAAAACCCACTCAAGTATTTCTTGTACTTGTATAGTAATTCAGCCTGGCAACACTGCGCATCCAAACCAACAAGTTTCTGACCTTTAAATACAGCAACTCAGTTTTGTTCCAAGACTTTTTCACACGTGTGTGTCTGAGAGAGATACAGATATTGTGAGCACGTACAATGAGAGAGAGAGAAATCTGACAGAATACGTATTTAGAAGATGCTTTTTGGTTACTCCAGATGATAAGAAATATGAACCCTGTAACTGTTTAGAAGTTAGTAAAACCTCATTCTTTTTTTGAGGACGCTCTTGTTACACTACTGTTCAATTAGACACCATCTTGGATGGAGAGGCAATATACATGGCTTATCAGCCACTGCTGTATTAATGTGTAGGGGAGGAGACAGATGTTATCACTTTGTCAAGTAATACTTGACAAACAGTTATTCCTACAACAGGAAGAGTGGATGGCTTTGATAATATATATTTCAGTCACTCCATTATCTCTTCAACTGAGATAAAGAATAAGGTCAGTAAATCAGACCATCACTGTTTACCAAAGAACAGAATTCTGCACAATTTTCTTTCTCCTGTCTTTACTCCTAAAAGTGCCAATAACGATATGAATTAAGGTACTTTTTAAAAGCCCATTTTTTAAGGCTAATCACAATATGTCTTTTAAAATATTGTTTGTTCATTCTAAAGCACAATGTTAACTTCTTTGCTATGTTAAAACAAACAAAACCCTAAATATACAAACATCCAAAATACATGTTTGCAAAATTAATAAAAAGAAACAAAACTTCTCAAGGCTTTCCAGCACACACAAATTAGAAGGTAGATTTGTACCATCCAAATAATTGATGGATGTGTCATTAAACTACATGTTTAGTCCAGATCATATCACTTTTACTCTTCAGCATCCATACTCTAAGCAGAAAGGGTATTACTGATTTGAATAAAGCTAAGTAAAGAATTGCACTAAGTATGAATAAAGAGGACAGAAGCCATAATTATGTAAGGTCAGATTATGCCATGCTTAGTAATTTTAATAGTGAGTTTTTCTTATTCAAGACTAATTACTTCTAAAAGGTAAAGGTTGGAAACACTAGCCAGAAAGCTACTTCTTTGAAATACAGAACTTGCTACCAGAATAATATAATTAATCACACGTACTGAATATTAAATTTACTCAGGTAGATTCTCATACTCACTCTCCTGACTTTTAAGATTAAGAACTCACATAATTTTTTATGTTTAGATATGTGAGTGATCCAAACCAAACAGATAAATACAATGACAGGCATGTTATTGATATGTCAATGTAGAAGAAGAAAATTTCTAGAATAGACACAGGCAACAAAGAAGGATGGAAACGGGCATTAAGGAAGATAAGATATGCAAACATAGAATGACATATTTTCCAAAATGTTTTTGGCTTTGTTTAAATTACAGGAATTACAATTTTCAGGCATTACATTTTCAGCTATCAATGGATATTTTTCAGAGAGAGAATTACATTCTTTTCCTGCCTGTATGCAGAAATATTCATTCAAACTCAGCATTATGCTGAAAAACTGTTTTGTTAGTAAATGTGTGACTGACTTACATTATTGAAAACTAAATCTGGGCAGCCAGCTATTTGACTTCAAATTTCAGGACAAGAAGAAGAGATGGCAGAGAGAATGCTATTTTTCTTACAGTAAAAAGAAGATTGAAAAGCACTTCTTTCAAATCTTTGTTTACTGATTAAACTTTGTTTGCAACCTTGATTTGTAGTTTAGCTATTATAAATGTGCCTTATTTAAACATTTAAATAAGAATATGAGTGAAAATTTTCTATGTGGCTGTTGCCTCAACTTGTAGAAAAGATAATGAATGAAGCAAGAAGACATGAAATGCATTGGCTGCACTAACTAGATGTTATCTTCCTTAAGACATATAAGTCTGTGATAACTTTTAGGTATATTATACTCTTCCTTTAAAGTAAAATCTAAGCCAGTTTTAGTAAAAGAATATAAATAGTAGTCTCTTAGGTCACTGAAATTGAAGCCTAAATGTAAAAGCTTTGTGCAAATGCTGCTAATACAAGTAATGAGTACTTACTCCCTCAGCTATTGGGGCAAGCCAATTTTACTCAGTGACTGGACAGTAAAACAGCAGATAAAATTTGCCATATGTGCCACAGATGCATTGTGAGCTGACCATAACCACTCAAACAGACTTGAAGTTATGTGGCTTGTTGTTCATTTGTTGTAAAAACATCACAACACAGCAAACAAAAGCCAGGAATAACAGAAAAGATACACAGAACAAAAGAAAACTTCATTCTGCTATTGCATGAGCCCAAGCAATGCTATTGTATGAAGTTTGTGCAGAGTTTGAGTTGACATCACAGAAAGGATGCAGTAGAACTAGTAGATACAGTAGAACTTGTAGAAGTTGGGAAAAAGTCTGTGAGAAATGTCAAGTATATGAAATGGCTTCTGCTATAGACTGATAGACTATAACCTGGAAATGAGATAGCTGAGGACAGATGCCTACTTGTTCCTAGGCAGCATAGAGATGAACTGGGATCAGTTTTTTACCTTGTGCTAGGAGACTGAGGTGCTTTTATCTTGTAGCCTGAAAGGAAAATAACACCATTGCGCAAGGAAGAGCAAATTTCAGTTAAATTGAAATACAAAACAACTTTACAAAGTGCAAATTCATTTATTCTAAACTGTGAATCTGAAATATCTTAAAATCAAATAGTTTTAACCTGAAGTTATAGAATACCCAAGCTGTGCTAGATGTAACCGCATCCTTTAACATATTTATGAACCTTAGTATTGTATTGGGAATCTAATTATAATAAATCAGAAAAAAAGAAAGAAAAGTAGAACTTTTGCTTGTATCTAGTAAATTTAAAAGCACACTTTTTAATTGTAAGAAAGATGTGTTTTTACTAAGTTCTGTGATTTTACAGGGACTTTTCATTTGAAATCTACTTCCCTTCTGTTTTATATAATGATGTTTCCCCATATTGAACTTACCATTAAAGTTGGATATGGAATAGAGAGAAAAAGTGTTCTGAAAATTTATAATATTTTAAAAGGTTGGATGTTTTTAAGATTATATTTTCAGGCCACATTAAATGGAGCAGGCTGGAAGGTACTCCTTGGACTAATAACATTATCAAGAACTGATGTGCAAGTTATATAGAAATAGCTTATTTTTCCTTTTAGATTTTCAATCAATCACACAGCTTTTTTTTTTTTTTTATTTCAAAAAAGAAAAAGACTAGACTTCTAAGAAAATTGCTGGAAACAACTGGTATTGAAAATCTCAGAAAATTGCTGAGAACAACTGACATTCAGAGTTTTATAACAGACTTCCAACAGTATGGAGTATTCTGAATACAGCTTTAGTTTTCCAACTATAAAAAAATGAGACTTTGATATTAAAAATTTAATGCTGTCTGTAAGCTGTACATCTGTAGTGATCCTTATTTAGTATCTCTGAAGCAGCTGCTTATTCAGCAATTTTAGTGAAGGGAAAAAAACTCGTTCTTTTTGTAATTCAAATGGCACAGAAAATGTCTGGAGGCAAAAAAGTGTCCAAAGTTGATTTGATCAAAGTGAAAAGGCTAAAAGTAGAGCTAGAAAACAGAATTATTTTCAGGTATCAGGATATAACATAGGTAAAGTCTGTTAAGTTTTAATTTTAATTTCAAGATAACTTAGGTTTTGAGAGTTTTAGACAATACTGTGGTCCACAGTTACTGACAGCTATGCTGGCACTAACTTCTCTTTTTTTCCCTGTACTTTTCATACTCAAAATATTTACTTTCACAGCTTTTCTCATACTGAAGAGATAATGTTAAATTATGCAGTAGACAAAAGGAGAAATCAGGAAAAAAAAGTAAATGGCACAGGGAGAAGTGCTCCAAATTTTGACTTGTTCTCATCACATTATTCACTGGTCAGGAAAAGATGAAAGAAAAAAATGCAGAATTTAATTTTTCTTTCTTTTTTAAAAATGGGCTTATATACAGAGGAAAAAAAAAAATCTTTATTGAAAGGTCTTTACTATTGAAGCTTTCTACTACTCTTCTATGAGACTGAAAAAAAAATCCCTTCCACTTTTCTGAAGGAAAGAGTTAAGGAAATGCAGGACAGTTTTCAGTTCCACTGAAGTTTTAGATTTGAGAGGATAAACATATCAGCAGATCTACAGAGTTCCTGAAGCTTGGTGTTTGTTTCACCCCCAAACATGTCCCATGGATTTGTAGTGTGGTGACGGACAGGTTAAATGCTAAACAGAAAATCTGAAAATGTTAAATTTGGGCAGGCAACTCACCACTGGAGATACAGATGATACAATGGAAGGCATTCAGACAAACGTGACTCATTACGCAGTCAGCTAGTCCTAGGTATCTCTCTTGTGCTGCACAGAAGCACCTCTTCAGTAGGATAACTCTAATAAGAGAACTGTCCAGCATCCATTCTGTGAAATGGAACACAAATACTATAGAGCAAGAAATATCAGTATTTTCTATTAGCCTCCAAGCAAAGTGAGCCTCTATTGAGTTAACTGCATCTCTGAAGCATTCTGCGAACACAATGCTGACCCTGTACTTACAGTTTAGTAACTCTATTCTGTTCTGGTCACATACAGGAGAACTGGAGAAGTAGATTAACTGCTGATAACTATTGCTTATGAACTAATAGGAAAATGTTTCCAGAGAGGGTAGGTATTATTGATATTATAAAGGACTAATTAGAGACTTTACCATAATAACACTGGTTTTATCTCTTATCATGATATATTTTTCCTCATCTTGTCAAAAGCACCATGTAAGAATGTTATTGCAAGGAAAGCCATATTGTGATGAAGATATTTGTCTAACAGAAAAGCCAACCCCCCAAAAATTTGAAAGTATCTCCAAAGGGAAGAGTAAATACATGCCTCATGTCCCCTCACAGCAGAACATGGCAAACAGTGCATTCAGCTGCAGTTTAGGAAAGTCAGCTGAATGGAAGGACACAGGCTTGAAAGAGACAACTCTAGAATTCAGTAGTCATGAAATGAGGCAAGTGACTCTTCCTATCATAAAGATGACATCTCTATTTTGCCTGCATGGCAAGATCCTCAGGATGTAGAGGTGTTCAGAGAGGATATTTCCCTCTGCATCTTCTTATGCTACCAGATGGGATTACACACTTCTAGACATGCCCAGGATAAGAGGTACAAAATAACACAATACTAAACATGCTCAGGCATCAAGTTCAAGTGCCATGAAGTAGCAAACTGAAAACTCAGTACATTATTAGAAACGGAAAGGAAAGCTCAGTAGATGATCCCACATTTTCTGGTGTAACATATATATTCTATATGCAATACAGAATGTATGATGCTATCAATGAGACTAATGAAAAAGAGAAAAAAAAAACCAACATGTTTTCAGTGAATGCCTCAACTATAAGCAAGTGAAATGTCAGATACTGCCCAGCAATGGATACCCACTATAATCCCACGGGTCAAGAAATTGACAATCTTGAAATGGAGATGATAAAGATGATTCTTCAAGGCAATCTTCCTGTGAAGATAACAGCTCCCACTGTACCTGCTGTCATATATGCCTTTGGTGGCTTAAAATACCAAACTAACTAACAAATGTTGCAAAGACATGCAGTCTATTAAAAATAAAAACCACAAAACTACCAAAAAAATGCAAGAAAACAAAACCTAATCTATTTTGATTTTTGCATAGGGTAGTGCTTGCAAGGGTTATGATATCTCTCAAATAAGATGATTAGCCACTGTCCAAACGGCAACCAGATGTTTTCTTTGCAAGGGTCCTGGCAATAGCATCTTCAGGTGAATCAGACAAGACTCCCCCAAACTGCCATTATTCTAAATTCTAATACCCATCTGGCCCATAGTCCTTTGGGACCATGCCAGGACATGCACAGTCAATTGCTGTTAGATCTATTCCCCTTAAATCGTGTATAAACCATCTCTTAACTATGCACAAAAGACGTGTCCTTATATGATTATTCCTGGATCTACAGGAACAGTCTGTACTGACTACTTACAAGAATCTTGTCTATGCACTATTTGGTCAATTCTGCAGCAGGAATCGGCTGGAATGGTCAGATTGTTGGCCTAGGATACTGACCAACAGATTGAAGCATATAAATAATGTCTGCTATTTGGTTGGGGCATATTAGGAACTTCCTGGGTAACCTCTGTGTTTGTCTGAAATTTCAGCCTGGGGAGCTCCTGCAGCAGTTATTAAATGCTTTTCTGTGAAGCCAGTTAGGAGTTCAGTCAGTTCTCTTGTTTGAAGTGAGTCCATTATGTCAAATGAGCCCATTGCCTTGTCTATCTGAAGAATAGCTGGGCAATTCATGGGCCACCCAGGGAACTGAAAACTAAATATGTTGGATGTTATGCAACAATTATAACTAAAAGAGTAGAGTCTTACATTTCTATCACACTTACAGACATAAATTCTATAAGTCTTGCCACAGGCTCCTGAAGTTGTTATTATTTCCACAGCCCTTTCAAGCAGTTTTGAAGTCCTTCCTATTTCAGGTTAGATAACAACAGTGAGCCCACAACAAAGTAGATGAAAAACTATCAAGAAAACTTATCGCTCCAAGACAGTAAGGTTTTCTTGCATGCAGGTACCTGAAATGTAATTCAGTTCTTCGTGTTACGCACTGTGAATGGTCACTTCAGTATACAACACCTGAAACGAAGGTGAAGTATCAACAAATGCTGTTATTTTCAGCTATATACTTAAGCTCAACAGGGCTGCTGAGAAAAATGAAATGGCACTACACACATCCTTCTTGAGATGTCCTACATCTGAGAGTGGAGTGAGAAGCTCTGCGAGCAATGAAAACAAAAGCTTCTCTGGTTCCAATTCCTCAGAAGTATGTATATCTGTATTATTAATGTATGCACGAACCAGCATTTGAACATGAGAGCTTGGTAATAGGTAAATAAAAGTTTTATCCCATTGAAACAAGAAAACCTACCTTAAGAAGGGAGTACTTTCTTTCTGTAGGTACT
>JAAGAY010002679.1:0-13453 GCA_011801015.1 Ardeotis arabs | reverse complement strand
ATATAATATTAAAAGATATTCAAGCCAGGTTTCACAAAATAAAAAGGTAACCTGATTATTTAAGAACTGTACACGGGAAAGTTTCAAAACTGTGGACTTTCTTTCCAAACAGACATAGCTGCAACAGATCAGATCCCTAGGCCAAGTGCTGCTGGAGTTCTCCGAAATGCCGGCTTTTGCTGGAGAGCAGAACATCTGCTGGAAGGATGCCGCGGGCAGCTGCCGCTCCTGGCTGCCACGCCGCTCTCCCCGCTGTGGTCGCACTCTTTGTTCCTCCTCTGCCAGCTCGCTGCAGATACCGCCCAGCTCCGAAGACTTCCTGGCAGTCGCAGCTCTCACGTTAGAGGTCATCGTTTGCTGAAAGTCCCGGAGACCTATCAGGCAATACTGAAGATAACTTAGAGTAAAGTGTCTTTATAGTACGACAGGGTACAAAGGAGTTTTCTTCTACAGTTCTGCTTCTGGAATCTCTTTTCTCCACCTCTATCAGCAAAGACCTTTAACTCTTTGCCACAAGGTCTATAAATTCCTCAGTGAGTGGAAGACACATGCCCAGTGCTGTGCGCAGGAAGAGGCATCTCTGCTGGGCACGTTTTGGTTTGGGGATAATAAGAAAGCTGAAAGGAGCCTGGCGTGCTGAACTAAATCCAGACTGTGTGCGTGTGTGCTAGGGCTGCGAGTGACAGAAGGGAAGAGAAATGTCATCGTATGCTTTCCTCTTTTCCACCTCTCTGCAAGAGCAGGTGCTCAAATACCACTGTGACAGAGAAATCTGTATTTCCAAGCAAAGCTGCCGCTCTTCAAGAGCTCTGTGCCTCGTTTCCGAAACAGGTTTTTCGGCAAAGCTGAAAAATTATTCCCAAATAGATCAACTCTTTTGCTTTATTAACATGCGATGGTCTGAATGTGTAATTAAATGTATGCATCCACCCAGGACATGAGGGTAACCTGACCAGCATTCACTCCTTCCCTTCAAGTGCTGCTGGAAAAATCCAGGTCTCTTTCTTAAAATGCAGCTGCCAAGTGCTGCGTTCTCCCTTATTTCCAGAGTTACCAAGTTCCTCCCTTACTCAGCGCTCAGTGAAAGAAGTAAAGGCAACTCTACGCTCCCCCGCTCCGCTCACATTCTCCCATTTCTGTTTGGAGAGAATAAGCGGAGCTAAGAAGGTGGGACTTGCTCCCCGCGCTTACAGCTTCATCCGCCCGCCCAGCCTGGCTCGCTGGAAACGCGTCCGCCGAGCTCCGGAGACCCGAGGCTCCATTTCACCCATCTCACCTAAAAGCAAACGGCTCGCTATCCAGTTACTAATCCCTCAGAGCAATTTGCTGTTCAACATTTATCCAGGGCTGAGGTATATTAGAACACGGGGCTAATCCAGGCTTGTTTAGAACAGCATGCCATTTTTCTACCTTGGGATAAATATGGCATTTGGAGTGAGAGAAATTGCCGCAGTCGGAGATCAAGTATCACAGGATCTTTCAGGTAAATTATCCCAGAGATAAAGACAACAGGTTACATAGCAGAAGTGAACTTTTCGCTTCCCAAATCCAAGTCCACTCTTGCACCTCTAGATCTCAAATTCTGCACCCCGGGCAACACTTTCTGTTTCATTTCTTAAAAGCATGAAACAAACCCTGCTTCTGAAAATCCTCTTCTGCCTCTGGGTGCTGGGAACAAGCCACCGTCCTTCTCCGATTCCTTGCCTTTCCCCCTTCCCAGCCAAAGCACCCAAACTCTAGATCCCTGCTCAGCACCCTGCACACCTTGGCTCTTGCTTTCTTTCCTCCCTCCTCTTCCTCATGGTCCCATACCACCTCTTCTTCCTCCCTGGACTCCACGCCTTCTCCTAGGCTGAGCTTTAGACTCAGGAAATCTTTTAGCTTCTTACATGTCCAGGTTAGCGTGAGTGCAGAGCCAAGGTTGAGAAGCCAAGCACAGAGGGGTCAGGAACACAGAGCCAAGGCTGAATGCTCAGCGCTGGCCTCTGCACCTCGAAAAGGAGAAGGAGCTGCTCGTCGCGCTCGAGTTGAAATTCAAACCAGGCCCGCTGTCACAGCTCTTGGAGGAGCATACCTGCGCTCACCCACGGCTCCTGGCTTGGGAACTGGGCACGGCCCGGCGGGGCGGATGCGTGCCGGACCTCGCGCAGCCACGAGGCACCACGCAGGGAGGGCGGTGGGGCTGGTGGGACGCGCGAGTGGGGCACAGGCGGGGAGGTGTTAAAAGGAGCAGACAGGCGCAGAAATCAGTCTACCAGTAGAAACCAGTCATAGTTCGTAACGCTATCACCTGCAAGTCAAGTCATACCATCTCATTAGAAAGGGTACACTTATTCGTATGAGGAACAAACTCTGAAGTAACTCTGTAGAGGAGACGTGGGTCAAACCCACCAGCCTGCCCGGAGAAGTACTCTGATACCCCAAACCCAAGGGACGTGGATGTCTGGGTGGGGACCGAGGCTGTTCTAGTAAAGGCGGCAGTAACGTCTGCCTCTGGTGTCACACGCTGTCCTGGTGTACTCGATATGCAAACGCCTGGCCTGACACACCTGCTCATGACCTAGCGTCAAGAGGGCTGGAAAGGGCAGGCACACTTCTGGGATACCCTGGCAGAACTGAAGACAGGGGAGTTACCCAGTTTTCTGATGCTCGTGAAGCAGCAGCCTTTCTGCCCCGCTCCCCGAGCCCGGCTGATCAACAGCCCATCCCCTGGAACGCCGGGGAAGAACCTCTCCTGCTTAGCACCAAAAAAGGTATAGGACTCACAAAGGGGATCTCTCTGCCTCCCCCGTGCCAAGTGCCCGCAGCTGCCCGAGGCGGATCTCTGCCCGGCCCGGGTGGAAATGCCTGGCACAGCCTTCGGCCAACATTCCCGCTGCAGCGGCCGCCAGCCCTCCGAGTCACCAGACTGCTGCTCGGCTTCGCTCGCCAAGTTTAACTCTAGCAAGACTCGAGGAAAACACCAGTTCTCCTGGGCAATTAAAATACCTTAAAGGCAACGCTGCAAAGTCTCAGCCGCCTTCTGCCTGCCTCTGTGCAACAAGCCCTCCCAAAATTCTTGTTTACCTAGTATTTAGCTTTTTTGAAGACACGAAGAGGCCGATTCCAATGAAAACATAGAATCCTGATCTGTGTGACAGCCACATTTTCCTCACGGATAATATGAACCTAGCAATGCTTTAATAATTAGAGCCCAGCTTGGTGTGAGCACAAACTCTGCACTTTTCACTTATCACAAAATCAGAGCCTACTGCTTTATTTCTTGAAACATCCGTGTCTGGAAAAGTTTGCTCCGATGCTCCCGACATTTTATGAGCATACCATCCCTTACAGAATTCAAATGACTGAGCCATGTTCAATCTTGGTCCACGGCACAGAACTCTTGACACACGTACAGATTAGAGATATAAAACAGAGCAAAGCATACCGCACCTTGCTACAGGCATACAACTCTTACATTATAATTGCTTTCAAGTAGACAATTTTGTTAGACGTCTCAGAGGCAACAGAAAATGGGAACTGAAGAGCACAGCAACATAAAGCAAACTGAAACCTTCTTGCTTCTCCACGTTAGACTGGTTAGACTTCCACCAAACAGTCTGGCCACTGCCAGGCGCTCTCACCAATCCCCTCCCCAGCGTTATTTGTAAATCCAGAGGTACAAATCCCGGTAGGAAATGGGGAGGGGGGCAGAGATGCAGAAAAGCGCTGGCTTTTGCGCGGCGATGAACAGATAGCCTTTCAGAAGGGAGAGCGCCCAGCCCACACACGTCTTGCTGCAAAAGGGCAGCAGGGCCTTGGAATGTGCTTAGAGCCAAGATCTGGCTTTGTATAGGCAGGGTGTGTCTTTATTAATGAAAATCACGATAAAGAGCAAGAAAAATAAACAATGCAATTCCTTGAAAATGGCCAGGACGTACTGCTAACTGCGTGAGCCTCTCCGAAGCTCGCAGCAAGCCGAGCCCAGGACTCTTCAGCACGTTTTCACCTGCATACAGTTTCTGCTGTTGCAAAGTTTGGTTTCAGGAGGTAAGTTTTGGCAGACATAACGTTATCTGAGTGCTGCAGAAGGCAGATATCATGGCAAACAAATGTTTCAATATATTCTCTTTCAAAGTCTCCAAATACCACAAAAGAGAAGAAATACCAGGTTACTAGAGGTGAGCACCGGGCATTCCTAGCACCCTGGGAACAGTCTTCCCCCACTGGTCTCAGATACTCATTTCCTAGAGATGGTGAATACAACTGACTATTTCCCTCCCCTCTTAGCAAAGAAAAATAAAGGAGAGATTAATGTGGAACCCTATCAGCTTCATTAGCAGCTCTTTGTTCTGTCGCTGTTGAGCTGCCACAGTCAGCAGCCGTCGTTTTCTGGAACAAACCAAAGCCGTGAAGTTTTGCACAGATCTGTCTTGAAGAGGTTTTAGGCTTTCAAGAAATCAATTGAAAACTGGCAAGAGTATTTATACTGTACAATGTCTTTTTTATTAATGAAGTAATACTTTACAATTAAGTAACAGTAATAAGCAAAGCCAGCAATTCATACCAATAAACCACTTTAAAGATCGCTTGTCTTTAAAAACCTGTTTTCCTGGCAAGAGCATGTAGAAGAACAAGAACTCACAAACTGGAAAGCCATTCTAACAAGTTCAAATGAAAAAGAAAGATGCATTTCCTTCAGCATTTGTGAAATTTGCTTTACATCACTAATTCTCAAGAAGGACTAGGAAAGTGGGATGTGGCTATAAACGTGCTAGAGTAAGCGATGCAGAAGCCTGCTGAGACACAAACCATCTCCCAGAGGTTAGGACGTGTAGACGGAGAAAGCTCAGCACCAGGATGGGAAGCACCAGGCTGTCAGCATTCAACAACAAGCCAAAAAGTTTACAAAGCTGGATGAAGGATCTTCTGGCTGCACTCCAATACCCCAGATGAAAACCAGGGCTGGGGGGTAACGTTATTTTGCGTACTCCCGCTTACAGAACTTAGTAGGTCCTACGGGTAAAAGCAACAGTTCACACACTGCTTTCTGCTTGCAGGGCTTAAAATAGTTTGTAACTGTTTTAGAGATGGTGAAAAGGAAGTTCAGAGCGGCAAAGCTGTCCAACCTCACACAACCACTCACAATAGCACTGTGATAGAAATTATCTTCTGGCCAGAGCCCTAAGAAGGAAGTATCCTCACCTGACTGTATCCATTACAGTTTCAATTCACAGATTATCATGCAGACCACGCCAAAAGAAAAAAAAAACAGAGGAAAAGTTTTCAAGTAACTTTGTGTGAAAAAAACCGTCAGCAAAGCATTGACACGACGACTGGCGAAAGCTAAAAGCTAACCGCACAGGACACCAGAGGACACAGGACTGGGAGGACATTCCGATTAAGGATGCAGATCCCACCACGGCATAACAGCACACCCATAAACACCAGTGTATGCCCCAGCCCCCCAGGACTGCCTGCTGCAGGCCCAGGAAGGAATCCTCCTCTGAAAGAGCAGAAAGCAGACGAGCCCCAGAATAGAGAGATCACCATAATCTTTAGAGCTGTTGAGAGTGAAATCACTGAAGCCTGAACAATTTGCAACTTACCAGGCATTTAAATATAGCTCTGCACATAACCGACGTTTAAATGTTGAAGTGAATAAAACAGAACATTTATGATTTATCAATCTTGCAATTTTAAAAAATATAGACTATAACCAAGTAAAGTAATAAAACACTCACCGACACCGAAACATCCTCGATTTTTCTCTTAGCGCTGGAGTCAAATAAGACATTGCGTCCTCTTCTTTCGCAGTCCTGATAGACAATCAGGCGGATCTGACTCGGGTCAAACTCCGGCAAGGGCCAGCTTTAATTAAAAAAATAAAAGAGCAGAAGGATCAATTACCACAACTCTTTATTACACTGTTTTTTCTACATTATCTGTATATCCAACTTTACTGAACGATAAAATCCAGCAAATGCAATGCCATTTCATCAGCTCTTTGATCCTGTAGCCAGAACCATGCCTTTGGTTTTTCCTTCCCCTACACTTGCCAAATTACACCAGTCTGCCACAACATACACCACGACGTGCGCAGCACTACTAGCTCTGGCTTGAAAGCGTTCGCAGTTCAAAGGCAGAAAGAAAAGAGGTCTAGGTTCACACTGGCCTCTCCCTTCAGTAACGCATTTCTGCATTCGCAGACATGGGGTTTCGGCCTCACGGGTTGGCAAAGCGCTGAACTCCACAGCTAAAAAAATGCAAAGTCCCTTTCCTGCCCTTCTTCAGGTCTCACACGCGCTGTAGTAACATGTGTATGGAACTATTACGAACTATAACGCTCTTACCAACGTATGGGGTTTGGTGCTGGGGAACAGAGCGCCACGTGTAGCCTGGTCCTGACTCCTCAGGCCCTCCCTACGTTCAGACTTAGGAGTAATCTCCACTTAAGCCACTGTGATTCAAGGCCACGCTGCTGCACGGGTCAGCAGAACACACAGGCGCTGCAGTCCTCTCCTCACACACCTGTTCCCAAACTGGTTCTGCAGTCGGTAACCAGGAACGGAGCTTTCCGCAGCCTCTGCCTTCCCTCGTGCCGCTGACTTCAGAGGAGCTCTGCGAAGGGAGAACTTGCAGGGCTCAGGCTCCACTACCATCGCATAATCTCACCTTCAAGGGTGGCTTGTCTTAAATTTCCATTTTAAAAAGCCAGCCCAGCAAGCACTGTTGCCCATGGCCTTGGGAATCCATTTTCATCCATACCTTCTCAGTTCTTGGAAGATAGGAAACAAGACACCTGCTCTATCCATGAAACCAACAGGAATCATCTTTCAGTCAGTTACGAGCCATTTCCTAGATCAAGTGAAATTCTATCTTCCTTATCCTTGGCTTTCAGGATAGCTTGAAACCCCAAGAAGTAAGAAACGAGGCCCTGGAACTTTCCAGCCATTATGAAGGACACAGGCTCCCAGTTCACAAGAAGCAGCTCTACAGTTATTTCAGCAAGAAGACCCCCATAAATGGTAATACGGATTAAAGTAAAGCTGCCATGCTGGACTCCAAGACCATGGTAAATTTTCCTTTCCTCTGCCCTTCTATTCACCAACCACAAGATTTCCTTTTCTGCACTCACGCTTCATGTGATCACCACGCTAATGATGATTTGTAACCCCACAACTTCTACCACAGGTCACGGCAGAGGATCAATTTGATCACCAAAGCTGTGCTTGCCCATCACCAAAGCCACGGTTGCCCACCAGAAGTTTTTAAGACTGTCCAATATAAATACACAGGCTTTACAACGAGCGTAGTGCCAGCGAGGTGAAGCTGAGCCCCACGACATACAGTTACAAGGTCTCCTGAGAGAGGAAATCCATTTCCTAATCTGCTCAGCCCCATCATTTAGCAACAGGAGAGAAAAACAGAAGCTGCAGAGAAGATCATGTGCAACAAATGTCAAAAGCAACATATTACAAGAAAAAAGCTTGAGCAATTTGAAACTGAAATATCTCGGTGTCTAGATTTGGGGGCAAGGAGCTGTGCACCCTCTCTGTTAGGACACCTGAAGCCACACGCTGTCCGCAGAGGGATGTGCCGACA
Source organism: Ardeotis arabs (assembly GCA_011801015.1). Classification (NCBI taxonomy): domain Eukaryota; kingdom Metazoa; phylum Chordata; class Aves; order Otidiformes; family Otididae; genus Ardeotis; species Ardeotis arabs. The sequence goes on along the minus strand of JAAGAY010002679.1, from coordinate 5,869 downwards.
GGAAGAGCAGACTGAGCAAATTCTGAACCAAAACCACACACTGCGACAAACGCAGAGCAGAACTTACATTTACCAAGGGCTCTGCTCATGAGCCTCGTCTTGCATTTCAGAAAACCTAAGAAAATAAAATCCCAATTGTTTGCTGCATATTTGGAATGTTAACACCCGAGAGGCTCCAAGGCAGGAGAGCTGGGACAGCTGTAAGACCCTGACCACGGCTGGAGGTGTGGAGGCAAGTGAGAGCGCTGGACAAACTGGCTTCCTAGGGGAACCACCTCCTTATATTGAAGTGAGATCAGTGGAAGTCTGAAAACTCATTTTGTCTGCAGACAGGCCACTGTGGTTCCTATAAAGAAACAGCATGTGACAATAACAGCAAACTGCCTGCCAAAAAGGTACTATCGCTTGCTCCACCCTTGCGACGCATCTGGATTTCCTTCACACTCAGACAAAAGCATCTCTTCCATTACCTACTACTTCTGATATTTGACTTTGAAATTACTGGCAAAGAAGGGCAGTGGCTGTTCCAGATCTTAGGAAAGTCTACTTATAAAAAGCTCCAAGAGCAGATTACACACTAAGAAGAGAGAAAGCTAAATATAAAACTCTTGCTGTATTCGGAAACACAGTTGATGGAGGTAACAAGAGCTTGTTTACTTCTCAGCTTCTTCACATGACATTTCAACTTTCCCCAGACAAGCACCGAGCAGATATCGCCCACCGTAATTTGTGATCGTTCCAAATAAGCCTTATCTCTGTTACATAACACAGTCCTTAAGCACATTTCAGCCTTGCAAAAACATTCCCTGGCAATAGCGGGCCGCTTCCCAAACCAGAAGAAACTTTAAGAGAGCTGGGGAAAGTTCATTTCGACAGACAGTAAACAGAGGCTGCCTGCCCCCCCACCTCCTCCCGGCGAGGCACGTTTTCCTGGGGGGAGCGGGACACGGAGTAGCTCTGCTGTTATTAGCAGCTTCAAAGTGCCGTTAAGCTCGCTATCTGGATATATCATCCCCAGAAACGGAACAATTCCTGCACGCAATGCACAGGGTATGTTCCCAAAACCAACATAACAGGGCAGTACCCCAGTGCTGCTCCTCAGGCGGATGAAAACTGACCTAGATCTTCTGAATGGAATTAGTTCTGCTTATAAATGGAAAGTGACTTTGACATTTAGCTGATGTTGTCTTGAGATTCTTAGAGGAAAACCAGGAGACGTAGAATCAAACGTTCTAGTAATGTTCATGAAAGGTGAGCCTCCATCTCCCAGGCTGTTCTGGAAGTGATGGTTCTCTCAACAAGGACTTTTTCTTTCCCTGAAACTGATTATATTTACAAAAAAAACCAAAACAAACCCAGAACAAACAAACAAACGTAAAAACCACCACCAAGAAGACACCAGCAATCGTTTCACCAGTGGAAGCATTTGTGACTTTGGCACACAGTTGGTGCTGCGAGTTCATACGTGGCACAAGAGGAGAAACAGCGATAAACAAATTATTTCTGAGTCGGATGCCAGGCCCGTGGAGATCTCCACTGCACAACCAGCAACTCCTCTACAGTGGGATGTTCAGGAGTAGTTTGCACAGATCCATTACACGCTTCCCGACATCTCCACTGCAAGGTGCACGGCAATCCAGAACTCCAGAGTCTCTCCAAGGACGGATTTTCTCACCTATCTAATTCCTGGAGTCCATTACCACCACAGACATTTCTCCGCAAGAGGCAACGGAATGGCTTTAAATCGGTATTCTTACACCCTGTGCAAGTTTTAATAGGTGACACGACAGATACGGAAATCCTTCGTTACCACTCCAGCAATTAAAATACAAGATTTTCCCCTGTAATTGACAGCACAGACGTTCCTTCCTCCTTGTTTCCACTACAACACAAACAGCACTTGCTCATTATGTTACAGGTTTGGTTTAACACCATTTTTCCCCCTGCCTGAGACTTTACTTTTAAAACAATTCCACACTAACACAGCTTAGGTAGGATCCAATTACTTTTTAATAACTAACACAGATATTTCATAAGTCTTAAAGAAAAGCAGTTGAAGCAAACTGATGAGGATGTCAAGCAGGTAGGAATTGTAACAGATTTTGCCAAAAAGTAAAGTTACTCAAAACCAGAATGTGACTAATTGTTGAAGAAGTAAGTTGAGACTATCAGTCAAACTATTGTTTTCCTGCACCATGTTACCCATAGTTATAAAAACTGCCTGGTGATGAATCACTTCCAACTATTTTTAAATGCATCTACGCAAACGATATTTATAGTTTATGCTAGCTTATCTGTTCTGCGTGTTTTTCATGTTAGCACCTTTTTAAAAGGCTGGCAGGAACAGCCAGGGCAGAGCAGACGGCAGGTCCACCTTGCCCGGTGCCCTCCCCGCGGGGCTCCACGCGGAAGGAAAAGTCTTGCTTTGCTCCCATGAAGACGAACATCAGAACAAAGGTGTAGAGATGCCCAGGGTTTATCTCCAGCTCCTGCAGATGATCCTCTCCATGTCCTGCTGTCGTTACGGTGGTGCTTAGACCCCAGCCAGCTTCTACACAGGCGCTGGACAGAGACTGTCCCTGTCTTGAAGAGCTTACGTTATAAACATGAGACCGTCCCGCTGGGTGCGTTGGGATATTTCACATGCAGATTTTCTCCACGGAGATGCACATTCACATCGAAGTGCGCTCACCTGTACATCCACAGCCCAGGGCTGTTCAGGATCCTGCGGTTGCGTTGTTACAGGGAAGGGCGACCAGAAGCAGAGGGAAACCGGTCCGTGCCCAGTCCAACCACCTTATCACACACCTCTCACTCTGAGATGCCTTTCCAACAAGGGGTTCCCTTCTCCTGCCTAAATTCCTCTGCACGTTTCTATTATCTGTTACTGGATTATTTTTTTTCTTTTGGCTTTGAGAAGATACAACAACAGTTGAGTATACAGGACACACAGGGAGGGCACTGTACATATTTTAATACCTCCTTACTGCAATTCAACAATTCACTGATTATCTGACCATTACTCTCCAAAGGCAGCTGTGTAGAACCTTCTGAAAGAGCACAACTAACTTGGAAGCAATGAAAACAGCAACGTACAGCACGTTAAGGATGCTTCCAGCTTCGGAAGACAATCCATCAGCTTTTTCTAAAGAGGCATGGGCAAGTTATTTATTTTTTTAATAATAACACCCGAAACGCAAAAGAACTTTGTCAGGTTTCACAGGGTAAGGATGATCCAGGCTGCACTGCCAGTTTGCAAAGCTGGCATTTTCAGTGAGAGATTTCATTTAAATGCTGGTGCCATTAACACGGCCATAAGGCTGTGCGGAGGAGGAAGATCCCTAAACTGGAGAAACCACGGGACCTATGCTTAGAAAACATTTTGCAAGATAATTGTCTTTCCAAGAGCTGAGGTCACTTCAGGGCTGTGTGACTGCTGTGGTGAACGCCTGCTGATCCTGCAGAGAAAACCCGCATTTGTGACTCGACCAAGGCCACGCAGGGAGCCCGTGACGATCGATTGCGAAGGAGTTTACCCAGCGCTCCGGGTGACGCTGCTCTGTCACTCTGACCTCAGCCGGGCTTTCGCAAAGGCCGCGGGACCTGGACTCTGGGGAGCCTGGAAGGACCGACGGACGGTGGATCATCTCGGGGACAACCGCCCACTCCGGGTGACAGCTTGCGGCGCTTATGTTTTTTAAGTTTAGCACAAGGAAATAACTTTTCTTTTAAAAAAAACTTCAAAAAATCCAAGTGATCTCCTTGTCATTTATGGAAGGAGGGTGACACGTCCACAGGCGCTGCGGCACCGCAGAGGTCAGCTCCACGCTGCCTCTATAAATCTGTCTCGTTCAGTCACCAGCTTAGCAATCCTCACCTTGAGCAGCTGCACGACGTGAGCTCCAGGAAACTTCTGCTGCCTGCACCGAGCACACGCTGTGCGCTAGGCACACACGCAGTCAGCCAGCTCTCTCACACTCGGTCTAACAAACCTACACTTCAGCTGGCTCCCAGGGTCCTTGGCTCCGTCCAATTCTTTAACTGTACATGAAGCTGACTTTAGTTTGTTTTCATTTTTTTTCTCCCTTCTACCAAGCCACTTGGCTCTCATTAAGGTACCTAATTTATACTCCAAAGTCTAACACATGAGCCAGATGCCTTTCCACAAGCAAAAATTCATAATATTTACAGGTTAGGTGCAGTCTAGTCAACACATTAATCATAATCTGGAGTGTGATGTTGAAAATAAGTAGGTTGGAAGGATTTGTTAAAAGATGTATAGCACGTTGAGTAACTTTGCCATTTACACGGGTTCTGAATTCACAATTAGTCCCAAAAATATTCTGTGAAATTACAAATACTATTTCATGCATGTCCTTCCAAGAAGTACCCGTTCAGCTTTTAGCTGATTTAAGCACACACATGCACGCAAACATGTGCACGTCCACCCACACAGGCTCTCTGCTCTTTGGAAATACCTGTTTTAATAAAAGCCACACACACACACACACGACACAGTTCCTTCCAGTTAAACACACGAGCACTGAACTCAATGTTTGACATTATTCAAGTAGACTGCACTTCCCTTTGCAAAACTAAACAGGGAATTTATTTAGGGAACAGAATACCTTAGTGTCATTTACGCACGCTATTATGAGAAAAATCATTAAAAAAATTTAATCTCTAAAGGTTTCACGTCTCTGAAAAAGAAATACTTTAATCACAACGAAAATATTAAGCTGATAATTAAAATAATCTCAAGAACTGTGCAGTGACCATACCTGGGAAGCATCTTTGTCCCCCGAGCAGTTCCACTTTCCAAAATCCCTCTAAACTCCCGTTGTGCCCGGCTGCCAGCCCAGGTTAATAATAGCAATGAGCCATATTCATCCAAAACCACAAGACTGTCAGGTGACATATCAAGAGGGCTGAATTTAACTCAAACAAAAGACTCTCCATGCTGCAATGCAAAAAGGCTTAATCCTAGCAACAGGATCACAAAAACCACCTTAGAGAGAGCGGCTGGCCGAAGCGCAGTACGGGGGTTTGCACCGGGCTGCGTTCGCACTGCCCCGCGGTTTCGTAACCCAAATCCTGCCCCTCCATTCTGGTGCACAGCCCGGGATTTCGGCGCAAGCAAATCTCGCCCGTCTTCCCCGCGCCTTTGTCTCTTCCAGCGTACTGCTGCCGAGGAGATGGATCTAATTCATCGGGAAGCTAAGCGCTGCTTTGGCAGGCGCCGGAGCGTACATGTCGGACCCATCGATCCTCCTCCTCCTCTCGCGGACGCGATCGGAGTTGAGTCTCATGACCCAAGTCCCCTGGCAACTGTGGCTGCCATCCTGCACCTCCACCAGCCGCGACCGTCGGGAATTCAGCCTGCTCGGACGAGAAGAGGAGGGTGAGGGGGGGGGAGGCAGAGCGATGCGGCCTCCTTCCAGATCGCACCCCCAGCCTTCACATTCCTGGGAGCGACGGGATGCTTGTGCCGGAGCCCGGGAGCGCGGAGGCAGCGGGGCGGTGGGAAAGCGGGCGCTGACAGCCATCATGTGACCCAGCTGTCAGCCCAGGCCACCTGCAGCCGCCATCCGCCGCCAATCCCAGCGCCGCCAACGACCCCTGCGCGCCATCCCGCCCTGGAAACAGAGGCCTTCAAGCGTCTCCCTGCACGGGGTCTGGTGTGCAGGCGTGCTGGGGAAGGGGGAAGAGGAGCCGACAGCTACCGACGCCGGCTGCCTGCCTCCGCGTGGCCGGTTCTCCGTTGGGTTTGCAGGCTCAGGAAAACCAGCTCCGTTCTGCGTGTCGCGGTGGCACCCGCGCCCCCTTCCCATCGGCTCCTACACGGACAAAGAAAGCACTGTACACCCTG